>JASDQU010680333.1:10571-26696 GCA_032191745.1 Picea mariana | reverse complement strand
TCAATAGTTCAAGGGGGTCCCACCTACTAGTATTATTTAGTAATATAATTAATAGGTATTAACAACACTTTGTAGGTGAAAATACGTTGACGTTTTCAATTTTCAACACCACTCATACAAACCTTCATTTGTCTTAAAGGTTGTCTTCCATTCATCACCTTCTCTCATTCTTATCTGGTGATATCCACTTTTCAAATCTATCTTAGAAAATAATTTTTCTCCACTTAAACAATCCATTAAATCATCCATTCTTGGAAAAGGGAATCTATACCTGATGGTGATCTTGTTAATGTCTCTTGAGTCTGTACACATTCTCCATCCTCCATCCTTCTTTGGACTCAACATAGTTGTCACTACGCATGGACTCAAGCTCTCTCTGACCAAACCACTGTCTAACAATTCTTGGACTTGGTTCTTTACCTCCTCATTCTCTCAAGGTGTCAGTTTGTATGCAGCTTTGTTTGGCATACTTTCTCCTGGTATCAAATCAATATGGTGGTTGATACTTCTGATGGGTGGAAATGAGTTAGACATCTCATCCACCACTATGTCAACAAAATTATCCAACAATTCTTGAATTTCTTTAGGTAAATCATCCATTGAAGTACTTGTAAGAATAACTCAGGGTTTCCTCACCACAACAAACTACATCTCCTATCCTTTCTTGACTTCTTTCAGGAGTTCCTTCCCACTCATGAGAAGTATGCTTGTGTTGGCTTCCTCTTCCACTTTCTTCTCTTCTATTGGTATAACCATGTGTGTCCTACCATTCTTCTCCAAGGTGTATGTATTCTTCCTCCCATCATGAGTGACCTTCCTGTCAAACTGCCATGGTCTTCCCAACAAGATATGACATACATCCATGGGGATTACATCACATAAAATTTCATCTCTATACCCTCTTATCTTAAATTCAACAAGGAATTGTTTAGTAACCATTACTTGGTGTCCTTTATGCAACCATGAGACTTTGTATGGATTCAGATGTGCAGTTGTCTCCAACTCCAATTTCTCCACCATCTTTGTGGATATTAAGTTATCAGTGCTCCCACTGTCAATGATCACCTTGCATACTTTGTCTTTAGTCTTGCAAGCTGTTCTGAATAGACTATTCCTCTACAAAGGATTTTCAACTTCTGCCTCTGGATTTAAGAGAACGTTTCTCAACATCAGGGATATTCCATCCTCTGCTCCTTCTGCTTCAAAATTCCCTCTTTGTGCTTCCAAAATGCGGGCTTCACCTGCTCCGTCTTTATTTTTCTTGGGACATTCCCAAGACAGGTGTCTTGTCTATCCACAGGCATAGCACCTTACTTCTCATCCTTTGCTTCTCTCTCTTCCTCTAGAAGAATTACTTCCACCACCTTGTCTACCTTAGGAACTTCCTCCTATTTTCGAGTGACTGTGTAGTTTCTTAGTATCGTCTTTGGTTTTATGTGCCTTGTCAAAGAAAAATCCCTTTCCTTTGTCTGGAGTTGGGATCCTACCTCTGCCTCGTTGGCTTTTTTTGTAGTCAACTTCTCCTCTGCCTTCAGTGAAAACTGATAAGAATCCTCCACTGTCCTCACTTACATCATGCTGATATCATCCTATAATTCATACCTCAGGCCATTTATATACCTGACAACGTTTTCCTCATCTCTCTCTCTCTTTGTCTAGTTTTGATGTTCAACTTGTAGAACTCCTCTGTGTACTCTTTAACTGTCATACCCTTCTGTCTCAGGTTCTGGTTCTTCCTGAACAGATTTATCTGATAATATTTGGGCATGAATTTAGCCTTCATCTTGGCTACCATTCTGTCCCAATTCTTTATCTTTTGTTTTCCCTTGCTTCTCCCCTCAGTCTGCAGTTCATCCCATCACAGCGATGCATGTACTTTTAGCCTAGTGAAATCATGTCTCACCCTTTTCTCCTCATCGATGTCTTCATAGTTGAAATATTTGTCCATGGATCTTATCCAATCTAGCATCTCTTCAACATCCAAATTTCCTTCATACATGGGACCTCTATCTTGGCTCTAGCTCCCAATCTAACAACTGCTCTCAGCAAGCATTACAAAATTTTCCTCTGTAGCTTCTTCAAATTCTACTTATTCACTCTTTGCATCGTTGATGTCTCCAGCATCAGGCTCCCTTCTCTGCGCTACCTACATCACCTCTAATATTTCACAAAGCTCTCACATTTCTCTTTCTATAGCATGATTGGCCAAAGGTGGCTCCACTCGTCTCCTCGGTGCCATTATGTTAACTATCTCTCACACACAGAGTACACCTTCGATCTTATTTGTCTCCTCTCCTTTTCCTATTCTCTACAAGAAAAATTTCTCCTCTGATACCACTTGATGTAGTGCCCCTACCTCGGCAGGGTCTGTTGACCTCCCGGTCTATGGATCTTCAAGTTACTTGAGAAGAAGCAACTCTTTGGTTCCCTGCTGGAACCTCCACAAAACAAATCCACAGGTCCTTATGAAACTCTACCCACGTGAACTAGCACCAAGCACAAGCCTCCTCCACATGACCACTGATTGTGACCACATTCCTATCCAAAAGGAACTTCACAACTTTGGGACTTCAGTTGTTCTACGATGAGCCACCTGACTCTTCTGATTCCCAAACTATGAAATAGAGTCTAACGGGTGCTAGCTCCTTTCATTGACTCCTGTTGATGCGACCCCCAACTATGACTTGGGGCCCAAATCCCAAGCACTTTAGGACTTATCACTTCTTGACTTCATCCCTTGGAGGTTTTCACCAATCCTCCTTACAAATCTCCCAAAGTTTGAATCCTCAAACTTTTCTCACGTTAGATCGACGATCCACAATATTTCACGATTCGACGGTCCATATCTCCGTTCGCGACTTAGAAACTTGTACAATTTCCCTCTCCTGCATGTGCAAAGCGCTAAGGCTCGTGCACCTTAGTTTGATGGGATGGCTATTGGTCCTCTGAATCGGTGATCCAATGGTCACTGTCACTCTCCCTCCTGATCTTTCGACTTCCTCTGACTTAGAAGATTTTCTAAGTAACCAAAGGTCTCAACCTTTGTTCCTCCTACGAGTTTGTCCCTTAGGTCCCGTCCATACTTACGGAAATATTTATCTCTTCTGATCTTCCTCGATTTCTTCTCTTTTGACTTGTTACGGAGTCACTTCGACACCTAGTTGAATTTTGGATATGTGCACTCCTTGCAACAGATTCTTACAAAAGGCTTGGGTTCTTGTGGATGACTGTGCACACCTTGCAGCAGTTTCTTTGCACTCCTTGCAAAGGGGAAGTTTTGTGCTATCTCTTCTAAGCTTACAAGTCAAAAAATACTCTGTCGATGCACTCCTTACAGACTGTGTGCACACCTTGCACAAACTCAACCGAAGAGATACAATGGAAACTTAATACAAACAATTCACAATTTCAGTTACTCGTAATGCGATTCATTCATTCATGAAAGCAACAATAACAAGTAATTGAAAAATAGTAACAACACCATGCATTTGGATCAATTTTCCACTGTTGTCTTCATTCAAGATAAAAAATGGCTACAACTATAATCAAACAACAACTAAAAACTCAGAAATTTCCTACTAATTTGGAACAGCCTCATTTGGGTGTAGAAAACCTCTATTTATCTCAGAGGGTCCTTAGGGTTCCCCTGACTACTCGTCTACTTGAAAAAGAAAACCTAACAGCTACCTAAGTTCAGTTACATTCAAGACTTATAGTGAAAACTCCCAGATCACTCGTGATCATCCATCTTCCAAACGCTTGATCTTCTTCTGTTTTTCAATCAGCTCCGAAAAAATCGCAATAATCTCCAGTCCTTAAAATTATGAATTGATTTCAAAGCATTGAGATGTCTTGCCACGCATGCTTATAATATCTCTTGGTCCATGTTGGCCCTTTGTTATGGAAGAAAGTGAAGATTGAGGAAGAAAAGGTCAAACGCGAACTGTGCGGAAGACACAGTGACTGTCACTGGGTCGAAGTAAGTAAAAGAGAAGAAAAGCTAGAGCAAAGTATGGAAACGAAAGTTGTTGGATGAGGAGATCGAGGATGACAGATCAACAAGGAAGATGGATCAAGGACAACTCAACAAGCAAATAAATCCACCATTGGATGCTTTGGAGTACCCTGTGAGAAGGGAGGAAAGATAGGTTGGCGAAGCCCTGAAAAGGCAGGTCAAGTTGACCTAGGGTTTTAGACACCTAAGGTTTTGGGTAATTAGTGTTTTGACACCTAGGTTTCAACCTAAGGCTGTTAGTTAGGGACTATAATGTATAAATAGAGGTCGAGAGGACCTAGGTCGGGTCGATACTAGTGTGGAGTATTGATATTGATTGTTGTTGATTGAGAGATTATTGTATTGTGAGAGAGAGGAGTGTTGAGAGTGAGAGCCTTCTGGTATTGTAATATCTTCAGCTGGGTGAGAAGATCAAGTCATGCAGCTGGGTGAACAGGAAGGTTGGAGACAGAGAGAGGAAGAGAGAAATCTGCTGACTAAGAGCGCAGATCAGAATTGTAAGCTTTATATTAATATATCATAAGAACAGTTCTGTGAATGTAGCCCTAGAGAGAGGGTGAAACACGTATATTTTGTGTCGTATGTGTGATTGATGCCTGAATCTCTATCATTGTTATGTTGTTATTTGCATTATTGTGTTAGATCATATTTATAGCTACGTAGAGTAGATCTAGATGGTAAGAGGTATATGAATGCTGCAGTATTGTTGTATTAATTCCACTTGATATTCCCCTGGTTGTAGACACCTCTGCCCTACAACCCCCCTTTTAGGTACTTCGGGCGAGACTACATTTGCTTCGCAGGTGCTGTCGAAAGGGCCAGTAGCTAGGGCTTGTTGGTGCGCTCTTGGAGTGAACCCTGGGTCTGCCGCTATGTCAACAAATGGTTCCATTACCGGGACCAGAATCTATGTAAGGGAATGTCAAGGTGGTTCCCATCGAAGACAAAGATTCAAAAGTGGATAGAGGATCAAGAAAGGGACTTCACTGAAGCCTAGAATAATAACCCTAAACTAAGTACTAAAGATTGGCTACAAAGATACCTCTTCACCAACATTCATGGGATCTTCTTTGGAGGAATCCACCAGGAGTTGTTTGAGTGGTTGGCTAGGTTAGCCGATACCCAATTCGAGATCAGATATAGACCTCTTGTGGTTTGGACACTAGCATTGATCTAGAAGGTCAAGAGAGTTGTCAACGTTGTATCCACAGCAATAGATCATTGGTTTGATAGTACCATTGGAGGGTATATCACCAAATTTGTTGTTGATAGGGTAGAATCATATAGCCAAGCCGAGAAATACTTTTTCAAAGGACCTAGAGGAAATTTTTTTCACTTTCTTAAGCTAAGAATCAAGATGTTGTTGCATGGAAAGAATGTCTTGAGGATACAGTAGATTGGCTAGAACTAAAAAGACTAATGTTCAAAAATTCAGACAATGATAGTGACACAGAAGCTAGACATACGCGCAATGGAAGAGTATTCAGAGGGGTTCACCTCAAGAACTTGTTTAATAAAAACTACGGAGAAGAGGGTTTCTGTAGTGAAGAATAGGTAGATCTAACCGACTAAGAAAATTCAGAACCCACCAGAAAAGAAGAAGGGGAAGCTAAAGAACTTCGCCAAAGAGAGCCAGAAACCTCAGGAACTGCATAGATTATTGAAGTAAGTAATGTTNAGAGTCTTCAGAGTGTTGTTACTAGCAACTCAGCCTATACTTAGACAAGAAGCCTAGGGAACTCTATTGTAGATGAGATGAGGCTCCCTATCTTTAGGGGATATGGATATGAGGATCTCGATCAACATTGGTTCTTATGTGAGGCCGTGTGGAATATTAAATGTATCACCGATGAAAACATCAAGAGAACCCAGTTCAACACTACGCTAAGGAACTTCGCGTTGAGCTGGTACATGAAACTTGTCCAAGGACTGGCACAAGCTAAGCCACTGAACGAGATCAAGAATGTGTTGATTACATATTTTAAGAACCCTAAGTCAGAGTCACAATGTATTATAAAGCTAAAAGAGATCAAACGAAAGGTAGCAGAACCTGTTTGGGAGTTTGACCAGAGATTCAAGACCCTAACATGATGATTAACTTTTTAGATCCCCGATGAATAGAACAAAGAATGGTTCATCATGGAATTTTTACCACATATCAAAGTCCCTCTAATGTAGAAAAAGATTTCCTCATAGGAAGAAGCTTTGGAGATCGCCATGAAGCTTGAATCAACACCTATGGGGGAATCTAGCTCATGCATGAATTAGATCTTGAGCCAGCTGACTAGTTTGTCTCTGCAGGTCGAGGATATGAAGAAGGACAAGGGGAAGGACAAAAGAGAAGATATATGGTGTGTAAGATGCAGATCCGAAGGTCATGATAAGGAACACTATCCCTTATTTCATGAGTATTTGGCCTCAGGAGCACCGATCCCCTTGAAGCAAGTTAACCTACCCTAGTGCGATGTATGCAGAAATAGGCATCACCCATGCGAGTGCTATTACATGCAGAAGTATGTTTAGACACCCACAAACTTGTATTTCACATTCTATAAATTAGTGGGGCATGATGATTGAGATTGTAGAGCTTATGATCTCATGCATGAGAGGTCGAGGGACATATACAAGATTCAAGCTGAAGTACAACAAGAAGGAAACACTCTGCAGTACAACTCTCCAGGGACAGGAAAATTCAACCCTCACAGTGGATACAAAGGATGAGGAAGAGAAGGAAATATGGGCCGAGGCCGAGGAAAAATAATCTGTTATAACTGCGTGCAGTCGGGACACTTGGTAAGGGATTGTCAAAATTCTTGCACAACCTACATTTATTGAAACTCTTTCGAGCATGTCATAAAATAATGCTCTGTGTTGTTGGTAAGCTTCAGGAAATATGAGGACCCCAGAAGAAGCCACAAGTGCAACTGATATATGTCAAACCACACGGAACATACCCTAGAGTCGTTGTTATTACTCTAGGAGGTGTTGTTACAGGAGAAGATAGAACAATCCAAAGAAAGATCGTAGAAGATTCAGGTATCAAGAAAGCTGTGGAGAATACTTAGGCTTTTGATGTAAGGAAAGAAAGAAAAATCTTCGAGGAAGAAAGACAGGAGTTCAAGGGGGACCAAGGATCCTCATCTAAAATGTGACCAGAAATAAAAGAGTATGGAATGCCTCAGGCATTTGATCAATCAGCTTCATCGAAAGAAGGAAAAGAGGTAAGTAAACTCAATGAATTTTTGTACACTTGTCTTAAGTTAATTCGGGATAAGAATGTTGTGCAAGAGTTACAAAATCTAATAAGGCTATATGAGCTAGGAAAGGTAGACCCCTTACTAAATAGGGAAGTACACCAGATTGGTAAGAAGAGAAGAACAAACAAAGAATTACATTTGAAAGCTAAAATAGGAGAATATGATATAGACTATGTGGTCCTCGACTTAGGGTCGGAGGTCAATGTCATGACGAAGCAAACTTGGGCACTAATGGGAAAACCAAAGTTGATCGATTCCCCTATCAGGCTTAGAATGGCTAATTAGCAAGTTGCCAGTCCATTTGGACGATTGGAGCATGTCCCTGTTGACATCGATGAAGTTAGGACCTTTGCAGATTTTGAGGTAATTGAAATTATTGATGATAGATGCCCTTACCCTGCATTTCTAGGAATTGATTGGGCCTTCAACAATTCTACTGTTGTTGATTTAAAGAAAAGATGCATGACATCTGAAAGAGCTGTCCTTAAGGTCTGTTGACACGAAGTTTAATTTTTTTTTCCCATCCTTGAAAACTGAAGCTTCATTTTTTCCTAAGTCATGGAGCCACCCTTAATGAAAATGAGATCTGAGCTTTGCGTTTCGTTTTCAGGTTTTCAAGATTCGACTTTCCTTGAAGTATTATCTTCGACTATCTTTTTTTCCCAGTGCCGAAGTCCCAAAAGGTTTAATATGTTTAAAAAAGTTAAAAGTGGGGAGAAATAAAGTTTACCTTCCCGTCGTTTTCCACGAACACTCTTTAAACCCGTGATTACTTAAGATCCTAAACATATTATCTTTCCTTTAATATTTCACAATTTCGGGTTTTTCTTGCCACTAAAGAGCCTTCAAACTCTCAACCCTCAGACTCTCGATCCTCGTTTTTCCAAAAATTAAAAAAGTAATTAATTATTGACCCAGTTTAATTAAATCCCTAATACATGTCTTAGCGCCTCACTAATCTCATCGTGATTTTGTGATCCGGGGATTGCTTGTGACTTATTCCTTGAAAACAGGATCCCCGAAGTTCTGAAACGCGAAATTGCATTTTCTTTAAACAAGGTTTAAGTTTCAGGTTAGTTCATTTTTAAAAACAGGATTAGAAATAATTAAACCGCCTTTCCAATTTCGGGAATTGAAGAAGGTGGTGATTTTTGAAACTTCAATTTCGAAATCGCCGATATACGATGACATTAATAACGGATAAATGAAGATATTTTTTGACATGAAAGCGTATCTCTAGGCATATATTTCCATTAAAAAGAATTAATTTTTCTTCGTCTACGTCTGTTCACTCGTTTTAACACGAAATTGAAGGTTAAGAAAGTCTTATGTTTCAAACTTCATAGCTATCCTTTACATCTGCTCCAAGTCACGTTTACCTGGTTTTATACACACTTTCTTTGTAAATAGGTCTTTGATCTAGCATAGGTATCATGGCACCTAAGAAGGCACCCAAGAAAAGAGAAGATATTGCAAAAGTCTCGATTCCAGACGAAGACGTTATATATAATACAACACCGCATGCCATCGATTCCATAAAATTCTAGAGACAAATTTTCGAGACTTTGGATTATGAAATTAAAAATTTCCCTCATGACGTCGACAACAAGCTTGGAGATATAGCGGAGTCTGAGCTCCACAAAATAGTTGCACAGTCACGACTTACGACTTATAATGACATGATCAGTTGGGCCTTAAAGTGAGATGACATACAAATGAGGAGCATTCTGGACAGTCGAAGGGTCATGATTGGCTCTTTCAGGCCGGAACATATACAAGTAATGTATAAATTATCCCCCAGTCCCAAGTATGTTTATAATCAATATTTTGTGAGTAATTTTCAAAGAAAAGAATGTTTGGAGGCAGACCAAACCTATCCTGACATAATCAAAGACTGGTAGAGAAACGAGGGAAATTTCAGGGTTGAAACCCATGTTATTTATGCCACAGCCTCATTGAATGAGTATATGATTTATGTGGTGATGATGTTATGTAGACTTTTCGGTAAGAAAAGTCCCACCCATTTCCTTGCAGAATGGGTGCCTCTTTTGCACGAGGCAACAGAAGGTTAGAATTTCAATTGGGATATGATTTTATCCGATAACATGGCAAAGGAGGTCATGGAATATCAGACTGCAAGATCAAAGGGCTAACCATTAGCCTTTTATATGTCGGCATACATCATGGATGCCATATATTTCTCAACACCTTTCCCTTTGATGAATTGGAGTTGGAATCTTACTTAACTGGAGCCAATTCATGAATATCATTCTAAACTTTGGGAAGAAAATGCCAAGGATTCATTCTATGAAATTTGTCATTTCGTGGTCATACCACTACATCAGATGTTGTACGGTCGTATGCCTCCTCGCATTTCAGAGTTAGTCATAGGAAACCTCAGAGAAGTTGTTGACTGGTTCATAGAGGAGAATTTTTCATATGTTAGAGTTTTCGGGTGTTCAATCCCCCCACACGCCCTACCAAAATTCCTGTCTGACAGACTGGTGTGTAGGGAGGTGGCTCATCAAATAGTAGCAGGTGAAATTGGGATTGAACTAAAAGTGGCACAAAATAAATTTTGGCCAGTTTTTCCTGTTCAAATTGGGAAATTTTCATTGCTCAGCTTAGGTGATTCCAAAGTTGAAGCGACAACGCTAGAGGAGGTTAAATTGGTAAACCTTGAGCATAGGAAGCACGATACTTACCATATAGTGGGAAAACACATGGCCCATTGTAATATGAAGGCCTATGAACACGAGAAGTCCCCTTGCGATGATCTGTTCAAAGGGACTAGGACCTATGAGGAAGTATTACAAAGAGTACAGATGCTGCCATATGACTTGGAAGCTAGTTTTTAGACCTTCCAGAAGCACAGACGGAGCGGGCTGCCCAATGTACTGCAAGGAGAAGCAATTACCCTTCCTCAGGAACAAGAAGATATTCTTCCAGGTTCCAAACAAGAAGTGCAAGATAAATCCAATCCTGAAGAATTTCCTCAGGAGGCTGAAGGCTCTTCACAAAATGAAGAGGCATTATAGACAGAAGATCTAGAGATGGAAGCAGAGAGAAGGCCCAAGACAACTCCTGAAATTGGTATGTCCACTCATCCTTCATCACATGCTGTTGATGTCATTATACCCAAGGCTATGAGAGGAACAGGGTCTACAGATCTAGGAAGTCCCATAACTTCCTTAACTCCTTTAAAGTCCACCTTTGGATTCCCATAGATGAGATATAGACAGATGGCTAGTATAACCTAATTTAAAGCTGCAAGTGATGAAATCTGCCAGTAAAGGTCTTGAAGACCAGGTTCCAAAGATACAAATAAAATTTTATCTATTTGAAACTAAAGATATCCCGACACCACCCATAATTTTTGTTCATTTTTTAGAAAAGTGTGTTGAATGTATAACTTCAAAAGAGGGAGAGACTTCAACTAAGAAGTGAAATATCGTTCGAAGTCTCATACTTTTGAAATGATAGATCAATGAAATGTTAATCATTCAACTATTAAGGTTGCAGTTTTGTAACTATTTTTCCTTCTTTTTCCCTAAAAATAAAAGATCGCTAACTATCAAGTAGCGATGATTTTGTATAAATAAAAGGAGAGAAGACTGGAAAAGGGATTTTTTCCCTCTCTAAAAAAGGCATTGTGATGAAGACATCTAAAAGAACCTCTGAATTAATAGGAAAGTAGATTGAAGATTCCAGATTTTTTCAAGTTTGAGTTATGTGTTTCCCTGTCTTTTCATCGTTCTTTCTTTTGTTTTATTAATGAATGCTTGACTACAATTTAGTACAACCACTACCGTGGAAATACATTATTCTTTTTATTTAGATCATTTATAGTTTTTTCCTCTGTATTGTTTATTAACTGATGTAAGACCTGCAAATGTTTGGATGACAACATCATATGCTTCATTAATATCTTTCCTTCATAATCTCCTATTACAATGTGAGATTCCTCTTAAATTAATTCCTCTCCTTGTTAGTAGTTTTGTGTTTTCTTCATATCATACATGTTTCCCTTTATTTAAGTTTTAACTCAGATACAAGAAAAGACCTTTGATTCACTCGCCTCATTAATTCGTGTTTTAAAATAATTCTCTTTACATTGTAAATTAGAGATAACTAAGTCTAAAAAGAAATACATATCTACATCTCCCTTATATTTCATCCTCCATGACAGTACCAGTTACAAGGAAACCCAACGTCGAACTCGATCTTTCGGATCAAACCAGTATTGCCCTAAATTTATTCAACACCATCTTACAAACAACGAATAACCGAGCCGAGTTAGAATGTTCATGGGAAGCAATTGAGAGAGATATCAACATTCAGGAAAACTGGGAATTCCAACAGAGACAGTTCAGAAACCAACCTTAATATTCATCATTTAGGTAGTTGTCTTTACTGTCCTCTCTTCCTCTTTTATTTCAGATGCCTTGATGGTATACTTTAGAGCCTTAAAGTATAAACTCAGGAACAACATATTTTTGGTGTTATTGCCGGGGACAGAGTAACGAAATCCCTTTTCCCTAGGAAGAATGACATTGACACTTTCCTTCTTTGGTAGTGAACAAAGTTTGGAAATATTCTAAGGATAACCTTTATCTTTCACTTGGAGACTCCACACTGTTTAAGCTAGCTCTAAACCAGAAGAACACCAGGAAGAATCCAGATGATAAGCAGATTTCTCCTTCTTCCAAACTAGAAAAAATTCTAAAATTAAGAAGATACTTTTGGCAGACTGTCTTATCGACAAATAAATATTATCAATTTAAATCCACACAGTCTGACTCTAAAGATAAACACAATGAATCAAGTGTTCCGTCCCCTAATAGGAAATACTCTGCTAGTAAAGTTATGACCCAGGAATCAAATTTGGTTCTACCTGTTTTTAAGACCGAGGCTTTCTCAGTTGTTTCCCATACCAATAGAAAACAAAGGTCTACCTCACTTCCTCTTGTGACCAACTCCCCCTTGCTTCTCAAGGTTCGTTTTCCCACCTTCCGAAACTCAAAAAATTACCCTATATATCTTGATTTGATTTTTGTTGATTCCCCTATATCTTCACCCAGTGATTCTAAAGGAACCAGTCCACATTCCCCAAGGTCCTTTTCCTCAAATTTCATCCCCGCCAGCAACCCTTTTCTTCAAACCCTCTTTTATAACCCCCAAACATTTACTACTAAAGCCACGATGGATGCAATTGGAGTGGTGGGGCAGGAGTTGCCGCTGCAGGTGGTCAAGGAGGAGGAGCAAGTGGCCAGGTACCACCTCCTCAGATATTTGCAAAGGTTGCTACAAGATATGCCCCGTTGGTTCTACCAGTCCCTCTCCATGATTTTCCAGAAAATTACATGAAAAACATGCCCAAGTTCACGGAAGAAGGCGATTTAATGGCAACCGAACACATTATTTTTTTCGATCAATTCGCTGACATTTTGGGATTAGAGGATGAGGATGTTTACTACAGACTCTTGGTTCAAAATTTTGAGGGGCAAGTGAGAACCTGGTTTCGAGGCCTACTGGCCAGATCAATACCTTCATACGAACTTGAAAACGCGTTTATCAGACAGTGGGGTGAGCATAAAGACCATCTCTATTATCTAACCGAATTCGGAGCTCTGCGAAAGAAAAACTATGAATCAGTCCTCGAGTTCACCCAATGTTTCAACAAATTATATAATAAGATCCCAACTAAGGTTAAACCCTCACAACCCGCAACAAAAGTGACTTTCACTGGTGCTTTTGACCCTGACTTCGCCCTATTACTAAGAGAGAGAATATCAATTGATATCACCAAGATGCAAGATAATGCCTTGAAAATTGAGTCTAACATGATGGCATCAGGGAAGCTCAAAACCAAATTTGAGATTGGAAACAAAGAAATAAGGAGATACAGGGATCAAGGAGGACCCTCTGGATCAAGGAGATCCTTAGAAGATAAAATAGGCGATATGGCTAGAATTATCAAATATCTGTCAAACAAAATATCGAGAATGGAACTGGATCAAGCTAAAAATGAATATTACCCTAGAAAAGAATTCAGAAAAAACCCTAATCCTAAAAACCATAAAAAACAGGTTAAAAATGAAGATCAAAAAATTCAAACCCCTTTTAAGAGTGAAAACTTTATAGGAGGACATGAAATAGAGGATTTTGAGGAGTTAGAAGAGGATATGAACAATCTCGGTGATGACTACTTACAACCTTATATAACAGTACATGATTACGAAAGGTATCTCACTGCAGAGTATCAGACTAAGAAAAATAAGAACAATAGTTTTTCTGAAGATTCAACTTATCACGGAGTAGATGATGGAATAATGGCTGAGCTCCACCAGAAATACAACCTGAGACCTAGGAAGACAACTTCCACAACTGCTCTAGTTAAAAAGATACTGCCCAGGGTTGAAACCGACCATGCAGTTGTAAAAAATACTGAAAAACAAACTACTAACATACAATCTATCAAAATAAAGGCAACAGAGATGTCACCCTTAAGCACACAGAAAATAAGCACCCCTGTTACTGAAATGAAGGTCCCTCGACCCAGGAGAGTTGAAAAGAAAGGGCCAGAGGCTCAAACCATGGAAACTGACAAACCCATTAGAAGTTTTAATCTAGAGAGCGAGATCAACAAGATCAAAATCCCTATTCCCCTTGTTGAATTGGCCAAAAACCCGATATACCGAAAACAAATTGCTAAAATGATTAGTTTTTCAGTCCACACTTCTAAGGTGCTGGAGACATCGTTTCCCCTTTCTACATCACTTTGAAATTTTTCGATCATCTTCTCCATAATTGGATGTTATATTCCGGGGCCTCCCACAACGTAATGCCTAAGGTTGTTGATTAAGGTTAGTTTTCATTGATGTCAACCCTTGACGAAATCCCCGTGGCACAAAGGGTTGGGTAATGGACCCAATATTGTTTGATGTAAATATGACTCATTATTGTTTTTTCATGGTTGATAAGAAGTAAATATGGATGAACTCCAAAGTGGTCCTCTTATGGTGAAAGCCCTCACGGGAAGACGGTTTGTGGAGTAAGAGAACCCATGCTTAATTGTGGAATAATGAGATGAAGGAAAGTGAATTTGTTAAGGAAAATATCCTATATGGATAGTGATTGTCATGTCATTTCCGGTGGTATATGGAACGTCACATAATTCCTCACGGTTAGAGAGTTATGGCCATGAGAAGTTGGAGACCCCAAGTTTGGGTAATGGACTCAAGTTTGTTTGATGGGTAATGGTATGAGTTATGACATATTTTTAGATAATACTATTCTATATGGATAGTACATGTCATGCCATTTCTAGTGGTATGTAGAACATCACATAACTCCTCACGGTTTGAGAGTTATGGCCTTACGAAGTTGGAGGACCCTCATATGTCATCTAGAAGCCCCAAAAGGTCAAAGTAGTCAAAGTAGTTTAAGAGATTTTAAAAGGTAAATAATAAAGTGAAGTGATGAGTGTATTATAATTCAAGTGAATACAAAATAAATTATTTCAATAATAAATTTAATGGAGAAATTAGAAGTGGACCCAACCCTAAAATAAGGAAAGTGGGCCAAGTGACCTANTAAATAAGAGGCAAGGCTCTCTCATTTGAATCAAACTTTAGCATATTGAATACCTATGTGTGTCTGAGGTAACCAAGGATATATAAACTGGAATTCTGAGTGAAGGTGAAGAAAACAAGGCCGAAATGCAAGGAAGGATAAATTCTTTTGATGGTGCTTTCTAAGGTATGTTATTTACAGGTCATCTCGCCATTTTTACTATAACCTTTTTTCTATAATGATTCAGACTGTAAAATTAATATTCCTGTAAGAACACATATCCAAGTATGTGTGGTAAAAAATTCATCTTGTGGGTCATTGTATTTTGGGAGTTACACTCCGTGGACAATAGGGTTTGTGGCCAGTCCTGAAACTAGTCAAAATCAGGTGTTTTGGGTAAAAATGTTATAACTTATTCATAACAGATCCAAATTTAGTGAGAAAAAATGTTTTGGTTAGGGTACAGTATGTAGTATTCTTTTTAATAGTTTTATATCAATTCATCAAACATTTTGTGCGGGGCACTCTCTACAAGTTCACTCTCTAGAATAAGACAAAATTCAGAAAGGTATGCCATTTTTGTTATAACTCCTTTTTTGAGAGGTTCCAAGTAGTGACACTTGGAAGAATTGGATAAAACATACTAAAGAACATTGTGTATCATTTTCAAATCTTTATACATTACAGGTTCAAAGTTATGATTACTTCAAGTTAGGGTTGTTGGCTAATCCAAAACTAGGCATGTGAGACAAAAGAAAAGTTTGATGAAAATGATAGTCTCTTGTTTTTAAAGTTATGGAAGGTTTTCAGGAATGTGATCATATACACTAGGTCTATTACAGAGCTACAAATTCAGTTTTTGATGATGAAATTGATGAGGGGTTTTGGTTGTGGTACATGTTGAGTACATGGTTGAGACAAGTAGTTGATGGGTTGGCGCACATACATGAGGTGTATAGTTGATGATGTCGGTACATATTGATGAGTCATAGTTGATGAGTAGTTGGCACATGATTGGTACATACTTGGTACATGGTTGTATGCACTTGTTTATGGTACAAGTTGATTATAGGTTGGTGCATGGTTGATGCACTTGTTTATGGTACATGTTGATTACAGGTTGAGGTACAGGTTGATGCATGGTTCAGATGTATTGGTACAAGTTTACAATGGTATATCTCACAGTGATAGTGTGACAGTGGTTCCATCATTCTACTTCTACTTCAGGGTGGTAGAACGGGGCAAGGATAGGTGGTTGTATCCACCTTCCGGTTGTAG
>JASDQU010680332.1:20787-68161 GCA_032191745.1 Picea mariana | reverse complement strand
CGAATACGTCCCGCTTCTCTGAAGTTGTTCAATACATAAAAACTTGGCTTTTCGAATGGTGATTTCCCCTGAATTTAAAGGATAAATCCCATCGATACAATCATTACAAAGCATATCTGGCCCCTACACTAAATCGGATCTTCTTTCTAAATCAACATAGGGTGTCCTATTCTCACGCAACCGAATGCTAATACGGGAGCTGAGCGAGGTATTGCTGTTACGGCTGGTGTAACAGCTCCTTCTCATAGCTGCTGATGTTGTTTCAGCATCGCAATTCACGGGTTGTTTCAGCCATGTGAATTGCACTCTTGACTGTGTCGGCCTTGACTGCTAACTCTCACGGCTCGTGTTTCAGCATCGTGGCGGTCTCCTCTGTGGCTCAGCATCTGCACTTTTGAACTGCGTGACAGCTTCGTGTTTCAGCATCTGCATCCTCGGACTATGTAGCTGCTCCGTGTTTCGGCATATGCGACCTTAGACTGTGTAGCAGCTTCCGTGTTCAGCATCAGTGACTTTGGACAGTTCTGTGTTTGAGCATCGGCCTTGAATACTATTCTGCAGATATAGACACTTATTCACTTCTAATCAATGGTTAAGTACGAGAGTGATGTAAAATATCATGCAAAACAGATTAAACGTGTAGTAATGAGAAAGGGCGTTGTGTACCTTGGAATGATCAGGTGAAATGATAGTATAAGTCTAAATACAGGTGATGAAGGGTATAACAATGGCAAAAAGTATGGGCAAAAAGGGTACATTGTGTGGTCCTAACACTTGCCATCAATGACAAGCATATGCTATCTGTTAAGCATTTGCCAGCAAAAAGTCTATTTTGGGCACAGGCCTATTTTTGGGACAAAGATCTATTTTTGGAATAGGCCCAATTTTGGAGAGAAAGATCTACTTTTGGAGTGCGTGCAACAGGTGGCAGGAAAGAAACATGCAGAAAAAGAAGGAAAAGCAACATGCAGAGGTAAAATCAACATGACGCGCATGCATACAAGCCTAACGAGGATAGGGTTAGGGTTTTTGAAAAAGATTGTAATTAATATAAGCCTAAAAAGTAGTATAAATAAGGACCCAGGAGGTCTAGGGAAAAATATTAATAAGAGAGTGAAAGAGAGAGGAGACAGTCAATTGATTATTGTAGAAAGTTTTCTTATGGTTCTTATGATAGAGTTGAATAGGTTAGTCCTTGAGGGTTAGGTCACAAGATGAGGAGCATGTTGTGATCTAGTCAGCCTCCCAGAGGGTACTTACCCTCATTGTGATTGTATTACTAAGGATGTAATGCGCACAACGTAATATTTTGCAGAAAAATAAATAAAACAACAAATAAGCCATATCTTTGTGGATGTATCCCCAGGAGGGGGTGAACTATGATAAACTTTGTGTTGTATGTGATTGGTAATGAATGATTTACTTTTATGTTAATCATTAGCTCAAGAATGAATGGTGAAAAAAGTTATATGAACATGCATGCATAGGTTTAAAGATGAATGAATCATAGAAGTAGATGAATGATTAACAAGGATAATGCATAAGGAAAAAGAAGCCAACCACAATCCCCACTCATTCCTAGACCACAAACACCTGAGTATTGCAGTCCCCAATAAAATCTATCTCAGGTGAGACTACACTATGCGTCATGTGTGTATCATTTCCTTCTGGTTTACTAGAAGGGCCAATAGTTTTGAGGGTTTTTTTGGAAAACTGTTTGAGACCAGAACCTGGGTCAGCCCAAGAAGTAACATAAAAATGGTTATGTTTCTGGTTGGAACTGCACAGGATTGATTGGTCGGGATCTGTGGAAGTAAAGCATGGAGGAAAGGAATGTTAAGGCCATGGAATCCAATGAAGGTGGATAGTGAAAGATGGTTGAGAACAAAGGAACTCGAGTTTGCATAGAAGGACAACATAAACCCTAAGTTGACATCGCACAAATATCTCGACAAAAATGTGTTTAGCGACTTGCATGATGTATTTTTCTATGATTTCATGCATTTGTTGTAGTAGTGATTATTCAGGTTAAAATATAACAACCCTATCAATCAAATCAAATAGCTAGAGTGGAATCCCATGGAGATCGTGCAGTTACAACAAGTTAATAACAAATTCAGGCATGCAGTATATTTATAGTTAGACAATATTATTACAGTGTTTATCACCAAATTTGTAGTAGATACCACAGAGTCCCACACTACAACAGAGAAGGATTTTCTAAAGGGACCCATAGGTAGGTTCATCATATTGATGTATACTTCAATCAAGATTTTATTTTATGACAACGGTGTGATCACCATGGAATTAGGTAGCTAAACTTCCCTGCATGCATGGGGGAAGGGAGGAAGCACTGACAATAGGTTGAGATATGGACAGGGATATGGATAAAGGAAAGAAGAAGGATGCAATGGACCCAATCATGGTGTAAGAATACCAGATAAAGAAGATAACGGAAAAATCTAGAAATACGTGCAAAAGAAGACCTTACCAATATAAGATGAATAATAAGAAGAGAGACATTTATGACAAAGAGGGAATGGCGAGCGATGAAGAAGAGATAGAGGATCTCTGGGTTGTGGAGCAGATTGAGGAAATCCTATGTGAAACATACAAAATAAAAACAAGAGGTCTAGGGTAAGGAATAGAAGAAAGAACTCTAGTCTAGATCATCGTCAATGTAAAACCTACAACCCCATGTGTGACTAATAAACCTGAAAGAACACCAACGTGTAGAAAACCAAATTTTAGTGGAAGAAGAGAAATAGGACAGGGATCCAATCAAGGAAAATAAACCGGGGGAGAAAGTTCAAGAAGGAACAATCAATTATCTACACCGTGTGGAGGTAGTAGTTCAACACAATTTAAAATGGCAAGACAATATTCCATGATTAAAATACCATAATTTTGAGGAGGGGTGTCAGAGGAACCTGAAAAGAATTTATTCATCTATGAGAAGATCTGGGAAGTGAAGTAGATCACATATGAGGATACAAAGATCGCGTAGTTAGATATCACCCTAAGAGACCATGCATTGGATTGGTACATGAGCCTATATGCAAATGGTCCATAGGGAGTAGCAAAGACTATCGTAAACATGAAAAAAATATTAGTAAATGAGTTTCAGAAGCCAAGATCAGAAGACCAATACATGAATGAAATGATTGAAATCGAGAAGAAACCGGGTGAGTCTATTTGGGATATTGATCAGAGGTTCAAACGTTTGAAAGGTAAGTTGAAATATGAAATTATTGACATGAAACATAGAAACTTATTTGTGAACTCGTTGTTACCACACTTGAAGTATCCTTTTAGACAACAAAAGTTCCAAACTCAGGTACAGGGTCTGCAGGTAGCCCTACAACTGGATTAAAACTAGTATCAATAGACAGATCTAGCAATAGAGGAGATGAAGGAGGATTCGAAGAATATAACATTTCAACTTAACCAGAAGAAGGGAAAAGAGAAAAGAGAAGTTGTTTGGTGTACGCTATGTAGGAAAGAAGGGAACCATAAGAATGAAGGTCCAACTTTTTCACACAACTTGGAAACAGGGGTGTTGAACCCCTTTCTAATAGGAGGACCCTGTAAGATGCATGGACATGATCCATATTATTTTCCAATGAAGAATAAGTATAAGATAGTACCAAAAAGCTCATATTGCATTTTTTGCAAATCAATGGGTCATGATGATAAGGCTTGTAGAACGCTGGAACTGATGAGAGAAAGAACTTCAGAAACTTACAGGGTGCAAGTAGAAATGATGAAAGGGAAAGATGCACCTCATTTCATCCAGGTGCCACCACCATACAACAATTTTCATTCTCATGCACCCGCAATACAATAATGTGCAGCCACGGTATAACCCCACGTAGTATAACTGGGTACCCCAATACAATGTACCCCGAGGAGATCGAGGTGGATACATAGGTGGAGGAAGAGGTATATGAGGATTTAGATGAGGCAGGGGACCAATAGTATGTCACAACAGCCAACAACCAAGACATTATGCAAGGTATTGTCCACTTCCACCAGTGACATGTATGTATTGTCACACAATAGAACAAGACACAAAAGACTACCCAACAGTCTTGGGAAAGATCAAGGAGAAAAGGAACCAGAACAACCAGAATGTCCACTATATTTCGGCAGAAGCTAGGGATGATGGGAGAAACATTAATATAGTCACTCAAGGAGGATCCAATACATGAGTTGATGCAGAAAAACAAGATCCAGCTCAGCACCAATGGGTCAAGAAGAATACTAAGCCACATAAGAAGTTTGACGCGTAGAGAGAAAATGAATAATTTAAGGAGGCTATATAAGAGCTTCTCAAGCATAATTTTATGTCTACATCAATCGTGCAACAAACTCAGGACCCGAAAATGTACGATATTGCATCTTCAATGGACCATACCAGTGAAGGACAACCTTTAGAGAGAGTAAGTACCATAAAGACTTTTCTACAATCTTGTGTTAAGTTATTAAATGATCCATCATTTGTTAACGTTAAAATAAAGATGCAACACAGAATTAGAAGGGAAGTTAAAATAAAAAACAGTCAATCATATCCATACAAGAACAAGGACATGCATGGAATTCAGGCTAAATTCCAACATTGGGGATTTCAACATGGGAGATATTATACTAGATTTACGCTCTGAAGTAAATGTATTTCCTAAGAATACATAGAAGTATATGAGAGAACCCACATTAGGCTATTCAAATGTCTAGTTAAAACTAGCAAATCAACACGGAGTTTTACCAATTGGAAGGCTTAAAGGTGTGATAGCATATTTTGATGGAGTGCGCACTATGGAAGATTTTCAAGTGATAGAGATAGTAGATGGCACCACACCTTACCCAACATTACTTGGATTGGATTGGGAATTTGATAACCATGATATAATCAACCTGAAGACAAGGAAAATGAATCTTGAATCAGGAAAATATAGAGTCATTTCACCATTGGATCCTTTAGAAGGAGAAAGGTTTTTAGAGGTGACTTGTTTGGATCTAGAAGAAATAAACCAGTTGCACAGAACCACTATGTGAGAAGAAGATTATGTCAACCTAACTACAGATGGGGTACTCAGCTAGAGAAGAATTACATCATGTGCTTTCGACTCAGATACAGGTTTGGAGAATTTGCAACAATGATTACATGAAGTGTCCACAAGGAGGTGCATAAGAATAAATTGCGCAGTAAGATGGGTGGGTACAGAGATAAGGGAATCTCCTAGTTTTCATGGGCTAAATTATTTAGAGGAATTCTTGACAGAATATGAGGAGGAATTTTTGTAAAATCAGAGTCTCTTAGCCCTGGATATTTCACTCAAGGAAACACCTACAATATGGTGGGGTGCACACAAATAAACAATTCAAGATCAGTATAAGTGTAAATGACTATTGCACATCAGATTTGGCACAAAACATGAGAGAAATAAGGTGCATAAGTATGATGGGAAAGGAACACTAGTTGAACACTTGGAGAAGTGTGAAACACAATGGAGAATGACACCATTGGGGGAATGATCTCATCACTTTATTCATACATTGGAAGGGATCCCAGGGATCTGGTACATCAATCAAGAGATGTGTAGAGGCACTACATAGTGGACATGATTACATCATAATTTTGTATTAACCTTCTCATCCGAGCAATATGAGAACCTCAACATTGATTTATCTATAAATATGATAACATTTAGATAACAAATATTGAAGGAGAGAGAGAGGTGGAAGGTCCATCCCTTGAGTCAGAGGCATTTTTTGGACCAATCAAAGTTAGGAAAGTCAACATTGGAACGAATGAAAATCGTAAAATGGAAAGTATCGGAGACTATTGGGATGAGAAAACATTAGAAAGAATAACATAGTTATTGTGCGAATATAGTGACCTGTTTCCAACAACCTTTACAGAGATAAAATGCATAGTAGAGGATATTAGTGAGATGAAGATACCCCTCAAACTCGAGGCTATACTTGTTAGACATAAACCTTACAAGATGAATCTAGTGTACAAGAAGAAAGTGAAAGAAGAAATTGACTGAATGTTGGAAGATAGAATTATAGAACCAGTAGAGGAATATGAATGGATCATTCCCATGGTAGTCTAGGATAAGAAGAAAGTGGGGATAAGGATTTGTGTAGATTTGAGGAAACTCAATGATGCTTGCTTACTTGACCCTTTCCCTACCCATTTTATAGATGAAGTATTGGAGAATGTGGGAGGCCAGGAAGAATATCCATTCACAAATGGATTCTCAAGATACCATCAAATTAAAATAGCTCCAGAGGACATGTATAAAACTACTTTTGCTACAAAATGGGAATCCTAACAATATACAGTCATGCCCTTTAGATTGAAAAATTCACCAGCTATCTTTTCAAGGGTAGTCATAGTTTGTTTTAAGGAATTCATACATTAGTTTATAGAAGTATATCTGGATGACCGGACTATGTATAGTATTTTGAAAGACCATGTAGAAGTTTTAAGTCTAATGTTGGAAATATGCAGGAAATGTCATATATCATTAAACATCAAGAAATGCATTTTTGGTACACCTTTGGGGATATTGTTGGGTCATATAATGTGAAAACAAGGCTTACTCATTAACAATGCTAAGATTTCACTCATTGTGAATTTACCACCACCAAAATTAGGACGTCCATTAAGAGAAACATTGGGACATATAGGCTACTACAAGAAGTTTATAAAGGGGTATGCACATATTATTGCACCAATGGAAAAACTGTTAAAGAAGGACACTAAATATTAGTGGAAAGAGGATTTTTCAGTAAGTATTGGACACTCTAAAGGAAAATATGGTCACAACACCTATATTAGTATTTCCAGATTGGCAAAATACCTTTCACGTGCACACGTAGATGCATCAACAATAGTACTTGGATCAATTCTGGTGCAGCGAGGAGAAAGGGAATTAGACCATCATATAGCCTTTGCAAGGAGGAAATAGTCATAATACGAGAAGAATTAAAATACCACAGAAAGAGAAGGCCTAGCCATGGTATATGAACTTCATAGATTTAGGCACTATTTATTAGGTAAACACTTTAAAATGTTCACAGATCATTCTACCCTCAAATATATAGTCAATAAGCCAATGTTGGGGGGAAGGATCTATAGATCACTTTCATTATTCCAAGAATTCAATTTTGATGTAACAGTCAAACTACAGAAGATGAATGCAAGACTTGATCACCTATCAAGGGTAACCAATGGATAAGAACCTACTAACTTGGAAGACAACTTCCCTGATGCACAATTTTTTTCAATATAGGTAGCTGATGAATACTTCACTGATATTATTAAATACTTAAGTATAGGAGTTGTGCCACAGGATTTTAGTACTGCGCAGAAGAAAAAACTGGTAGTCAAAGCTATAGACTAACAAATCATTGCAGGTCATTTATACAACATCGACGGAGATAGGATTTTGAGAAGGTGAGTATTGGAACATGAACGACCGAGGGTTTTAGTAGAAGCTCATGAAGATATATATGGAGGACAATATGTAGGAAAAGCTACCATGCAGAAGGTATTGCACACAAGATTATGGTGTCCAATTGTAACATCCCAGTTTTAACTCTTATGAACTATAATGTATTATGCAATTGTGGCTTAGGATGGTGAGTCGGTAAAGTTGAAAAAGGGCCAGAGTACCTAGGAAATGTAATACTTCATATACATTAATAAAATACACTGCTATCTGCAAGACATACAAGGAAAAACGATATAGGGGGTTATGATTCCACAAGAGAGGGGTCTTGAGGGGTTACGTCTTCTTCTTATTATTTTATTTAACAATAATTGATTTTATAGAGAAAAGGGGTTACATGAGCTTCTTGGGGAGGCCATGTGGTTCTTGATTTCCAAGTAATTATATAAACCAATATTTGGTTTGTTTGGGGGTTCGCTTGTTCTTATTCATTCACTATACACCCATCTCACTCTTTTCATCTTTAGGAGCTTCATTCTTTCACAATTCGTGTGCTCTTGGTCTGAGCATGGATACAAATGGTTGCATGAGGGTGCCTTTAGGTGAAGTTAGGGGTTTCTATTCCCCTGGTTCATCTTCTTCCCCTTGCTCCCTTATTCTTATTCCTCTTCACTCACTATTTATAGTTCATGTGCTCTTGGGATGAGCATGGAAATTAATGGCAGGAAGAGGAGAGACATTGTTGAATGGATGTAATATTTTACTGATCAGTCTAGTAGTGAATGGATGCCCATGTGCATGATATTGAAGGAAGTTCAGATAGAACTATCCACAACTGAGAATCCTTGGAGTTTTCAGTAGGGATATTTCGTTACCAGTAGCACTAGATCCCTGGAGAAAGATGGAACAGCCTCAGGGACTACATGGCAGAGAAAGGTCTTCATTTCTTTGAGTTGTGTAGGATGAGGGGGAAAGAGAGTTGGAAATTAGGATTTGTTGTGTGGTTGGGAAACCTGAGAGCTAGTTAGCCAACTGTTTTGTGTTTTAGATTTGGCCTAGGACCCATCCTTGTGGATTCATAGCCCTGTATTGGGGGTGACCTACTGTTGATAGTAAATGAAGAACAATGTCTACGGTTGGGAGGAACGTCTTTGGGCTACAGGCAGTTGGTGAATTTTTACTTGAAATATAAGTTCTCTCTATGTTCTTTGTATAATTTTATTCCACTTTGTATTTAATTATCTCTGAGATATGCATTTTTAATGTTCCTATCTCCTGATTATTAGTTTTGCATAGCACATTGCTTACTTCTGTATGTTGTAGATTAGAGCTTATCTTATGCATTTCGTTTTCATGCCTCTTTTATTAATGAGAAAACTTTTGAATTCGAGATTCGTTCATAGAAATGAGTCTTGGGACTTCCGCGTGCCCTGCCTACTAGTGGTTGGGTGTGTTGCACCCTGTTTAAGTAGCGTATCCCAGTCTGTGGGTGGACGAGTATGATACAGATTAGTATCAGAACTACAAGTTGAAACATCAAGGTGGAATGGGATGGATCCATTAGAAAATATATTGTGTTTCAGATCGAGTTAGGACCTTGAAGTCATGAAGCTCAGAAGAAATGGCATTGCGGTGTCCACACAAAAGCTAGAACGTATGATACCCTTAGTAAGGGATTGAAGGATCGTGATCGTCCATTTTAAATTCGGGAACAATGACCACTGTGGGATCAATTTTATATTGTGATTGTTGGATCTGTATGGGAGAAGATAGATCCTTCACAGTTGTCATATCTGGAGAAGCTATGGGGTCGTTAAGCACCGAAGTCCTTCAGACTTCGTTGCTTTGAAAAAATTTAAGTCTTTGATGAAAAGAAGGTAAAATCCTGAAATCTCTAAAGTCCTAGAGTGAATCTGAGCCATAGATCATAGGGAGGAGTACTTGACCTTTAGATTTCTCCAAGGACAGATTAGGGTCGTTGAATAAGGCATAGATCAGGAGGTGAGGCACATTGGATAAGATCAGATCCCAGTCTTTAGATCTGTGAGTGATAAAGCGTGAGTCATAGATCTCATGGAAGTTCGGAGGTTCGACACTCTAGGAGAAGCAAGGCCTTAAGCTTCTAGGAATAAAATCTACCAAAGTCCCGAACTCCGGAGAAAATCATGACCATCTATTGTTTGGGATGTGTGTCTACATATTAAAAAATATTTGGCATTCAAGAGTTTTAGTCCTTATGTCACATGGAGAAGTTTTCTCTGAAGTCTTGAAGTGTAGAGTCAATATGGACCATTCGTGGTTAGGGGACATGTTTCCACAGATTAGAGATTGTTCAGAAGTTCAATGTTCAGAGGAAATATTGGATGTAGTTGAAAAGAAAATCCTCCGAAGCCCGAAGCCTTGAAGCATTGGAATCCTAAAACTCTAGAGAAGCACGGTTCGGAAGTTCGGTGGTTCAGGAGATTTGTAATGGCATGTGGTGAAGTCCCCCGAAGCCCAAAGTCCTGAAGCTCCAGACAACAACAAACCGAGAGTCTAACAGCTCAGCGTTCAGGAATTTTGAGGTGTGTGGTAGAAGAAAATTCAGAAGCCTGAACTAGCCGAAGTCCCAAATCTCTAGAGAGTGACAGAATGGGAGGCCTCCATTTCGAAGTTTGAGAGTTTTGAGGTGTGTGAAAGAACAAGCTTATGAATCTTGAACTAGCCAAAGTTTAGGAGCATCATAGTGACATGACATGTTGACGTCACCGAGGGTGACGTCAACCCACTTAATGCATGCCACGTGTCATCTTGTTTTATGATATTCAAAGACATTTTGCATAAATTATGACTCGAAACGTGTTACCCATAGATTATTCCACGTCTCATCTCTATATTTTCGACACGTATTACCCCGAGGGTGTAGTTTCTGATGTGACTCCAAAAGTTCATATATTCGGCACTGGGGGACAAGGGAGTATGTTGTTGTAAAAACCTTCAAAGTTTGAAGCTCTGGAGCACTAGATTATAGATTCTCTGAAGAGCCACTCTGGGAGTTCACGAGTTCCAAGTTTGAAGGGAATGTTATGTGGCATAAGAGGAACCTCTGAAGACCAAATTTCTAAAGCCCCGAAGCTCCGACGAAGGGTTTGTTTGGGAGATTCTCCAATTTGACATATTAGGAAATGTGAAGTGTGAGGAAGGTGAAATCCATGAGGCTCGAAGACCCAGAGCCTCGATGTATCGAAGCTCCGGATAAGCACCTCCAGCTAGTCGCTTGGTCATATCCCTTGGTCCTATGAGACTTTGGTTGAACTAAAAGGGGGCAAGTGGCCGATTTGTTTTTTTTGTGTTGAAGAAATAAATGCACTAAGGAAGGATTAATCCTGCATTTTTGAGCCGTGGTCACTTGGGGAAGGGGTTTGATGGAATCACTTATGAAAAATTTGGATTATGTACCAGCTTAAAGGGGGATGTGGAATTATTTGACAAAATCCTATTGCAAAACAAGAGAAAAAGGGTTGAAAGTGTTTTTTTTCGGGAAGCCATAACTTTCAACGCAGATATCGAATTCAGGGAAATATTACAATCATTGGGAAGCTGAGCTGGAAGAGAATGACTTGGAATCATCCTATTTTGGATAATTTTTATAAGTGGTATATTTTTCTTCATGAATTAAACACAAAAATGTACTTGTAAATTTAATAGACAATTTTGTATGATATGTATAATTCCAACAAGATGTCTGCTTGTAGGTTTGTCAGAATTAGAGGTATAATGAGATCAATTCTAGTCTAGGATCATATGTTAGGGTCATGGAGGCATGACATAGCTTACATAATTTATATGAGGTAATCAAGAACTACAGAAAAATTAATGACGGTGGACAAAGAAATCAAGAATAGTGGAACAAAAGTATTAGTCAACAACTACAAGATCTGAATAAAATGCAGGTACAATCAAGGAAAGAATCCTCACATAGTATATGAAGCTAGCAGGTTAAAAATGTCATGTATGGGCATAAAAGGAAAATTATTATTGCCTAGCCTTGAAGTAAGAGAGGTGTAGATAGTTTCAAAGCTTAAGTGTCAAAGGAATCCACTTCTGATATCAAAGTTTGCAGTGGAAGTAGGATGCCAATGCAGATAAATTGGAATGCTCTCTCACTTGAAAAGTGTCACTGAAAGAAAATGGACTTCCAATGGGTAATGGTATTTAGTAGGAAAGAATGGCCAAGTGAAACGTGGATGGAAATTCTTTATACCAGGGAACCATAGTGCATATGAGAAGAATGGGATCACACAAGGCATCAATGATCTAAAGGATTTTAGGGATAACCAGCTACAATATAAATAGATATATAAATAAGTGAATTAAAACATAAATGCACTAGAGTGCATGATGTATGCAATGAAGTTAAAATGCATATGCATTAGTAGGCATGCTGAGAGTAAATGCTTGGTGCATATGGATGTGTAATTGAACATGCTTGGATATGCATATAACATTCTTGTGAACTTAGAATACTATATTATTATGAAATAATGATGTCATGGGAATTGAGTATGACTAATGATGAATTATGTATTTAGAAAAAATGATATAGCATGGTTAAATATGTCGATTTTGTTGTTTCTTATGATTTCCATCTAGCTGAACTCCCATGAGGATGGTAGGAATGGTGATAAAAATGATGAAGGAGGAATTATGTGAGGTTCTACAGATATCAGTTGGTTAGATAATAACAAGTAGGTTGATAACAAACAGGAAGGTATGCATTTAGTTTATGTTGATGCATACATGTTGAAGGGATTGGGGTAAGAATTACCTCAGTTAATTTTCAATATTTAAATTGATATGTAATGGCCAAAGGCCTAGAGTATGTAAATGTTGTTGATGCTAGAATGCATTTAGATAAAATGTTGGTTGCATATTATGTTATGATTGGTTATGGCATCATAATTGGGTTAATTAATGAGACATACTCCTTTTATAACAATGAATATCCATAGAGATATTCATGTGTGAGACCATAATATGGTTGGATATGGAAGGGCCATAGCACTATGTGAGTGCTCATTGGTATCTACTGTATGTCTGATATTTGGATTGCAACCTCTTTGTCGACATTGAATAACACTTGTGGATTATATTTGTGGTTTTGTGTTTGGGTTGAAAAGGAAGGTATCCAAATATTTAGGAAAGCAATAGGAAGTGTGTGGACAATGTGTTGAGTCGTTTTCCATACCTTCCAACTCATCATGGTGGAATGCATTACATAGTTATGTGGTATTATTTAGTCAACATAGGGATGCATTGTGTAAATGTTTCCATCAACATTGGTACATCGATTGTTATTTTATTTAATAATTAATTGTCTCATTATGAAAATCCTGTGGTGCTAAGAATACATAATGATGGATAGATGCATTATATTTAATATAAATACTAGATGAAGGTGATTGGATTGTTGTTGTTACAATTCCAAGATCAGTTTTGGAGCTATTAAAAATGTTACAAGTAATAATACATGAATCATTGAATGCATTGGGTGAATGCATGTATATATTATATAGCATAGAAATGATTATGATAACAGATGAAATGATTTGATTATTGCTAACTCATGAAGTTGAAAATCCTTCAGGAACTGTTAGATTTTACAACAAGAAAGTTGCAGGTTAAAGAAGCTACATAATGATAAATTTCAAGAAATCTTTGTTGAGGGGACAGAGTGATAAAAATATTTATGGATAGAAGAAAGAAAATATTGGATGATAATACATGTGTATGTAATGATGAGTTCATTCCAATTGATAGTTGTATTAATAGAAGTAATTGAACTGTAGTTGTAAACAATTCTAAGATCACTTTGTGAATTTGTTTTGAATTGTTACCATGAAAATATATATATCTTGTATGGGATATACTAACAATTGTTTGGCTGAGTGTAAATTGAGGAAACTGTGGGTAGAATGGTATGGTATATGGAAGAAATGTAAACCCATAAAAAAGACCAATGATTATTGTGACAAGATCCAAATTATTATGACCAAAAGCTCATGTTTGGAAATTTTATCTTTCCTAGATAAAACAATTTTGGGAATTATAATTTAATAAATTACTAGCAAATTTTTTTGGCTAAATGTCAATTGAGAAAATTGTAGGTATGATGGCCTTGAATATGGGAGGAATGTAAGCCCATAAGGAAGACTTATATCTACATCTACAAAGCCAAAAATTATGAGCATAAATCTCATGCTTGGAAAATTTTGTTTTCCTATAAAAACATATTTGACATTTGTGATTGAAAATGGTTATAATGATATCTCATGATGACTCTATATGTATAATACAGATGAGATGTTGGATATGCTAGCTGGAAAGCATGGAAATGGATACTATTGTGACATGAGAACCATGTACCCCTAGAAATACTCTTGTGCGATAAATCTTTGGTCAGGAAAGATGGATCGTCTGAGGGGTGATATAACAGAGAATGGGATGCCTGAGCCTAGGCCTGTAAGGTGAGTGACCACAAAGAAGATGAGACTTTGATAGTTCTTGTAAACTATTGATTAGAATCATGCACACAATGGGTATGTCAAGGAAAAAAATGATCCAAGTTAATGAGACAGCCATAAGGATGCATATCCATGAACCACATAGATATGTATTGTACTGGATTATGAAAATTTACTCTTAGATTATGAGAAAAAATGAAAATTTTATGCACAAATTGTAAATTAACATGCTCACTGATTTGAAATGTTGTAGGAAAATGATGAATGTTGAGGATCTAGAAAGGTACGATACTATGAGTGAAATGAAGAAGGTGATGTTGGAGCAACTGAATGACAAGGGCATAGAATGAAGAAAGTCCAATGGACTTGTTGCAGCTAGAGTTCTGGAGGCCACAAATTTGAAGCTTCCTGGCCGAGTGCACTGGAACCCTGAAGAGAAGTGGAACAACCTGAGGGACTGAATGGTAGAGAAAGGGGTTCATTTATTTGGGTTGTGTAGGGATGAGAGGGAAGGAGAGCATGTTGGTTGGAACGTCTCCCAGAAATATAAATTATGAAGATCATTATACATGTTTTGGGTCGGAATGCCTGTGTATACATGTTTAATTTTAGGCCATAGTGCCTATGTATATAATATTTGGTTGGAATGCCTATGTGGACTAAGGACAAAGAGCCTAGACTTGTAATGTTAGTAACATTGGAATGGTGTTGTGACTGAGGACAATGCCAAAATAAGGGGAGGGGGATGTAACACCCAGTTTTAACCCTTATGAACTATAATGTCTTATGTAATTGTGACTTAGGTTGGTGAGATGATAAAGTTGAGAAAGGGCCAGAGTGCCTAGGAAATGTAATACTTCATATACATTAATAAAATACACCGTTGGCTGCAAGACAGACAAGGACAAAAGAGATAGGGGGATATGATTCGTTGAGAGAGGGGGCTTGAGGGGATAAGTATTATTATTATTATTTTATTTAACCATAATTGATTTTATGGAGAAAATGGGTTACATGAGATTCTTAGGGGAGGCCATGTGGTTCTTGATTTCCAAGTAATTATATAAACCCATCTTTGGCTTGTTTGGGGGTTCACTTGTTCTTATTCATTCACTGTACACCTTTCTCACTCTTTTCATCTTTAGGAGCCTCATTCTTGCGCAATTCTTGTGCTCTTGGTCTGAGCGTGGATACAAATGGTTGTGTGAGGGTGGATTTAGGTGAAGATGGGGGTCATTATTCCCCTGGTTCATCTTCTTCCCCTTGCTCCCTTGTTCTTCTTCCTCTTCAATCACTATTTCTAGTTCGTGTGCTCTTAGGCTGAGCATGGAAACAAATGGCAAGAAGAGGAGAGCCATTGTTGAATGGATATAATATTTAAATAATGATTCCAAGAGGGAATGGATGCCCGTTTCCATGAGCTTGATGGAAACTCATATAGAACTATTGGAGTTTCCAGTAGGGATATTTCCTGACCAATAGCACTGAAGCCCTGGAGAGAAATGGAACAGTCTCAGGGACTTCATGGCAAAGAAAGGTGTTCATTTATTTGGGTTTTGCAAGCTGAGGGGGAAAGAGGGCTGGAAATTAGGATCTATTGTGTGGTTGGGAAACCTGAGAGATAGTTAGCCAACTGTTGTGTGTTTTAGATTTGGCCTAGGACCCATCCTTGTGGATTCATAGCCCTATCTTGGGGGTGACCTGTTGTTGAGAGTATATGAGAAACATTGTTTATGGTTGGGAGGAACGTCCTTGGTCTATAGCGAGTTGGTGAATGTTTACTTGAAAGATAAGTGCTCTATGTGTTCTTTGTATAAGGTTATTCCATTGTGTATTTAATTATCTCTAAGATATGAATTTTTAATCTACATGTGTACTGATTATTTGTTATGCATGGAACATTGCTTACTTCAGTATGATATATCCTTGAGATTTTCTTATGCATGCAGTTTTCATGCCTCTTTTATTAATGAGAAGTATTTTGAATTCGAGATCCGTTCAGAGAATTGAGTCTTTGGACTGCAGCGTGCCCCGCTTGCTAGGGGTTGGGTGTTTTGTAGCCTGTTTAAGTAGCGCATTGCAGCTTGTGGGTGGTTGAGTATGTTACACCAACAATTCATAAATATGCCAAGGAATATTTCCAAAATTGTGATGTCTGTCAGAGGGTTGGAAAACCTAATAAGAGACATGACATGCCCCTAATACCACAAGTAACTCTGCAGGTATTTGAGAAATGGGAAATATATTTTGTCGGACCTATTAATCCACCAATAAGAAGGTCAGGAGATAGATATATCATTACTACGACTGAATACTTAACCATATGGGCAGAAGAAGCATCAGTCAAAGATTGTAGTGAAAAAAAAACAACTCACTTCTTATTTGAGCAAGTGATCACCAAATTTAGATGTCCCTAGATTTTGTTGAGTGACCAAGGCACTCATTTTATTAATAATACCATCACAGATATGAATGATAAGTTTGAATTCTATCCCCAGAAGAGTACACCATATCATCCTCAGGAAAATGGGACAGTAGAAGATTTCAATAATATTTTGGAAAATGCTTTGACTAAGATATGCAATCATAACATGGATGATTAGGACTTGAAAATACTGGCAATATTATGGGCATATAAGTCCACATGCAAGAATATGATACGACATACACTATTCAGATTGGTGTACAAATAGGAAGTAGTGGTTCCACTAGAATTTCTTGTACCCATTCTATGCGTAGCAACAATTACCAACATGACAAAAAGAGGTGCAGTATAAGAGAGGTTAAGTCAACTTATGGAAATGGAAGAGGATAGGATTCTAGAATGATTTCACCAGGATGTAAATAAATCAAGGGACAAGGATTGGCATGACAAACACATTAAAAAGAAAATCTTTAAGGAGGGAGACCTAGTTCTTCTCTATGAAAACAAATTTTTGCAACACCCTGGTAAGTTTCAAATGCATTGGCTAGGGACATATGAAGTAAATATTGTTATAGATAGAGGATATGTGCAGCTAAAAGACTTGGGAGGAACATAATTGAAAGGAATGTTCAACGGTAGTCAATTGTAACTGTATAGGGACTGTTGACCTAATAACTCTTAAAAATCTATATCACATAAATAACGTCGTGAATATAGTGTATTATATTATATATTAGGAAAGAAAACCGATAAAAAGAAATTAAAAGAAGAAAAAAGAATAAAAAAATAGAAAAATAAGAAAAATACAAAAATAGGTAGAAGTTGTTTGAACAACGGGAAAGTGGGAAAATATTCACGCACAACAATTACTCCAACAACCTAGAGAGACAACGTGCAGGATAAATTGGACTCAACGCAAATGCATAGAAAAAGTGAAAAAAAATTATGACTGGGTCTATAAAGTGTGGAAAGCATGCATTAGCTCAAAACTTAGTGATTTTTTAGCACAGAGAAAGATACAAGTGTGTGCCCTCGGTATAATTGTGAGAAAAAAAGAGTGAGTGTTCGAATAAGATATAACATGACACCACCAAAGTTTGGCGCTCTAGGGAAGTATCTACTTATTACACGATAGGGCCAAAGGAGGAAGGAAAGGATGGTGGAGCTTGAGAACATTGTCGAGCTCAAATATGTCACCACTTCCAAGACCAAGTCACTTAGCTCCATAAGGGTTGAGGAGGAAACATCGACAGTGGGACAAGGGGAAGTAGGGAAGAGTTTGGGGACTCGAAACAGTATTACAAACCCTAATCAAGAAACACTGGATAAACCTGATGAAGTGAAGGGTCAACAACAGGGTTGTGACAAAGAGGAGGTGTTGGTCAAGGACATATCCAACCAGCTGGAGTTCGAGGGGGAAGAAGAAGACACAAAAACAAGAAAATCATGCCCATATTCCATTAGGAAGAAAAAAATGCGTAGGATGCAAAAAAAATTACACTTCCCTACCTCCTAGACGCAGTGATCACGGTGGAGGACATTCTTAGAAAAGTACCTAAACTAAGGTACTCGGACCACGCTATGCGCGATGCAACAAAATTCCTAGATTTGGTCAAGGAAACCTACCTAGAAAACACAGGGGAAATTGGAACCCTAGGAAAACCAACCATGGAGCTCGTGCAGTGGATAACAGGGTTCTACAACTCCTGGAAAATCAACCTCCTAGACATACTAAACTTCAGTCACGGTAAAAATGTTTGGATTTGCGTCAAACAACTTCTATCCTGGTTACATCGCGGAATTATTTGGATGGATATGCTGATACAACTCGATGTGTCATTGATCACCAAAATTACAGGATTACCCACAATAGGCACACAACCATAGGAATAGTTGTACAATTAAGTGCATGAGAAGGAGATCGTTGAGCTAGTCAAGGCACAATTTGGTACCAGCAAAGGAAACAAGGGCATTATGCTTAGAGATATCAATGATAACATGACAAGGTTCACCAACAAGATCATGAATTGCAAGATGCTAAGGAAGTGTAGAAAAGAAGAGGCTCTAGAAGGAGTCATCACAGTTGTTGCATAGTGCGTGAAAGGAGTAATGTTCAATTGGGAGACATACCTCTTGAACCAGTTCTTGATTGATTGCTGATATGTGTAGGATAATGGAATCAAGTTCCATTATTCTTGGCTCATTATCCTCATAGCTTTGGAAGGATGGAAGGAGCCAAAGTTTTCATCCTTTTTGGATAGGAAAGGGAAGTGTTACGCATCCAGATATGAATCCCTCTAGCAGGATAATGACAATAAAAATAAACAGGAAAATAACACATTGTTCACGATGCTTCTAGAAGAGATACAACATTGCACAACCAATGTCTAGCGCATTCCTATGGAAGTGGTCCAGGAAAATGAAGGGATAGCTAGGTTTAAGGCATCCAAGAACCACATGTGGATCCAGGAAGAAAGGGATCCAAAGAAGTAATGGTTAGAGATACAATAATGTCTCACAAGGGAAGATATTGACTCGATAATCAAATATTGCCCAAAATAATGGAAGATTCTAGTATAAAAACTAGCAACAAGGCCAGCCACAATGCAATAAACCAAACCTAAGGGGAAACCCGAAGCAGACCCTTCAAAAAATAAAAACAACCCAATTTCTAACACGAGGAAGGTTGCATCGTTCACTTAGACATCGAGAAGTAGAAAAGTGCCAAGTAGACCAAGGAGGAAAGCAATGGTTCCTAGGAAATACATTCTGCAGGATGCCAAAAAGGGTGACACATCTCAAGATCGCAAGGAAAGGGCACAGGAAATGACGAGTGGGTTGAAACCCTCAAAAACAAAAATGAAGACATTGCATGTAGAGGAGATGCGCAAAACACTGAAGTACACCAAGGAGGACCTAGTCATCACCTTGACAGAGGATGATGTTGAGTTCGTGGCAGGCAAGGTACAAGATAGGGGTGAAGAGGTGGTCCATGCTATAGAAGAACAAAGAGAAGAGATCATGGAAAAACTTATAGAATTACATGAAGATATACAATAGTTACACATTCATGTAGTACCACAGGCCATAGTGCAACACATGAAAATACACAACGACCCCTTGCGCAAAAATAAGGAGATGAGACAGTTCATATAGTAGTGCAAGCCAGGGATACATTCATGATCACATGGAAAATGGTTAGAATTGATCAAGAGAATGCACAGAAAACCATGCAGGACATTGACCATTTTGAGGTAGTCATGGCCTCTAGGATAGTATAATGTAGGAAGTAAAATCCAGAGCCCATGTGGATGCCACTAACTTTGAGGTTGGTAGGGGAGTCGCAAAAATGTTACATATCACCTGCAACTAGTTGACCTCAGAGAAGGAGGAGGAAAAATAATTCCCTAACAAGATAGAAAAGGGGATAACAATGATATGCAACCACATTCTAGATAGCACATAAGCACTGGATAGGAGTGCAAAGGAAAATATAAATATCATTTCCCAGCTAATTGAAGGATATAGGCAAGAAATTGAGGAGATGAAAGAAAAACTTAATTCTATGACTCCTCTTGAGGTTTGAGAGAAAAGAGAACAATAAAATGCACTCTAGATAGAGGAGATGGAAAGGGAAGCAAGGGAAGTCACAGAATTGTTCGACAGAACTACACATATTTGGACCATTTTGGAAAAGGATGAAAAGTTCTAATAGACCAAAAAGAGGAGAAAATCAATGCTTCCATATAGGAGTTGAAGAAGCAAAAGAAAAGCATGATCATTATTGAGCACTTGAAAAGAACCTAGGAGATGAAGACCCTGCAGACAAAGTTAAAAACAATGCAGATCAATAAGAAAGAAAGACAAGCCCATTTGGAGCCCCTCGAAGAACAAGAAACACAGATAATTGCGCAGCTAGAGAAAGAGAATACAAGGATGGCACAAGAAAATTCAGAAAGTTCAACATTGCTACAACAATAGATAATACCATAGATAGTCGAGGCACTAATAGAAAAAGTTGTGCAAGTGAAGGAAAAAGGAAAGGAACTAGCAGAGAAATTCCACATCTTGGAAAAGGATGTACATGGAGTATGCACCACTTGAGTGGCTTAGGACAAGCCACATTTTTGTGTAGGGGGCCTGTTGGGCATGGACCTATTTTGAGAAGAAAGTCTATTTTGAGCCACATTGAATTTTGATGGTACTAAATCCAAGGTGAAAATATTAGAATTTGAAGTTTAAAAGTTGTCCATCTCAACTGTAACAAAGATACCTAATAATGGAGAAAAATGGTTCAAGGCTATGAAATTGAATGTTGCTTTCTCCAAGGAATTTCTTAAACCAAAGCATCAAAAGAAAAAATTGTCCAAAGGAGTCCCTAGAAACCATATGCTTGAAGGTTTTGATAATATGTTGAAGGTTATTAAAAGGTATTTTACCTGTGAGGGAAGATTTGACATGGTTTATCAATATTACATCAGACTGTTATTACACTTCAAAGAGAAATAAGTTATGAATCTCACTTTTTAGCTCTTTAGAAGCATTGGTAAGATGAATGATAGAGTTCAAGCCAAATCTAATCAAGTAGACACAAGTGTCTTTCATTTTTGCCTTACTAAAATGTTGGTGATGGAAGAGTTGAGAAAGACAAATACTGATTGGGAAACATTCCTCACTTCATCACATTTTTAGCTAAATGTTGCTCCCACTCCACAGTCTAAGATAAAAATCCCTTCTCTAGTGGATAAGACTATGTGTTCATAGGTTAGAAAAAGGAAAAGAGGTGATTCTATGACTAATGTAGATAACATATCTACAAATGAAAAAGAGGCAATAGGGCCTTCACAATATTCACATAGTGAATCTTCACCCATGGCATAGCCCACTCCTATGGAGGTTCCTACAAGTAAAACCATCGGCCTGAGAGGAAGAAAACTTATGTTTCCTTCACCTAATGTTGCAGATAGAGATAACCCTAGGAGTCCTTTCACCACAGTAGCAGCCACGCAAAACATTCTTATGAAAAATGATGCAACAAAGATATCCTAGAGGAAAGGTAAATCCAAAGCTTTTGAGCAACCCATTGAAATTGTTGATATCACCACCCCTCAAGAGGAAAGAAATCCCACATTCAAGAGGCTTAAAAGACAACTTAAAGAGGAAAGGGATGAATTTGATAAGATGAGAAAGGAAGAGTTGAGTGTCAAAATGAAATTTAAGGAAGTGTTGGATATCTAGCATAAGTCCATTGACAAGGGAAATATTCTAGCTAAAATATTCTTGCCCCTCCATAGGAAGATCAGAAATCTCTATAGACAAAAAAAATATTATCAAGCTCAAATCAGAAAGCTAAAGGCAGAACTACAACCTTTTAAAGAGTTGTCCAAGAGAAATATGGACATATTGGCTAAAGTTTCTACCAGGAGAAGTTACAGGGTTAAAAAGTGAAGAAATTGAGCCTCCTTAACTAATATCAATTTTTGAGAAGTTTATTTTTGATGCATTTTTCAATTTTGAGTATTGCTATGATTTATAAACCATGTTTAGTTATTGGGATGTTCTCTTCTAGTCATGTACAAAGATTATAATATGTTACAATAGTTTGGGGCACTGGAGATAATTTTTGGAGCATTTTAAAACTCTATCAAATCAAACTAGCCACTACAACAAAGTTCACAACACCTGGCACTATGAATTGGCTGATACAGTCAGGCACTATGAACTAACATTGTGAACTCATGTTTTGGAGTTTTGAAGGGAGGAATAGTGGCAAGGTGTCAAATATGGATGCAAGATAGTTATATGATGGTCAATTATGAGCTAGGAGGCCACCTGCCAAAGGGATATGCAATCAAAGGGACACTTCATCATCCATAAACAATATGTTGAAGACGTTGCCAACATTAGCCTAAATTTTAGCATTCTTCTTTATTTATGTTTAGCAACTCTAGTCAATCCACCTTTAGGCATAGGAATCCTATGCAGGAGTGGTTATTCAAATTTTAAAGCTATCAATGACAACCTAGGATATAATATAGGCATTGTAAGTTTGAAGAAGGGTTCAAATGGTTAGAAGAAAAAGTCATATTTTGATGTTGTCTGGGTAATAGAGATACATCCTATTGTATGTACCAGACTTGAGACACATTGATTAATAGAAGTCAATTATTTTTTCCATATCATCTTGTTTCTATCTAATTTTGATTGCAGTCTATTGAATGCTTCAATTCACTTAATTATATATTTGTTGCAATGGAGGATCTGTTTTGATTGTTTATAATTATATCAGATTTTCCTCTTTGAATATAAGAAGTTCTTATTTTAGAGGGTTTTTTTTCATATATTTGTCAGTACTACCTGATGTAGAGGGTAGGCATATTACATATTTCTTATTAAGTCTTCCACCTATCCACTTTACTTCTTAAAACTTGATCTAAGTTACTCAGAGCCTTATTTGAGGGTGCAAATTGTATGGAGTGAGTTGTGATTGACATTATGTTGAGCACTCAACACACCCTAAAATCTTTTTGAAAATTTTTCTCTTTTGGGTACCACTTGTTTTCTTTTTTTTCTTCTTTATGAATTGAGTCTGATGTGTAGGGATCATTAAGTTTTAATTCCACATATCATCATCAATGACATTCAAATTTATTTGGACCTGTTGAATTGAAACTTTTTCTCTAAAAAGAACTTGGAATTTTAACTAAGAATACACAACTAAAATTTTGATCCAGCAACTATTTTTGGCATCGGAGAAATACGAGTTCTAAAATGAAAAAGTAGCAACGATAATCGCCAATCCCTAGCGTATCATTGACATCGAGAAAAAATGAAGGAGGAGTGTGCCGATTGCTAACTATGTTCACGAAGAAGTTTTCAGAAAATTGTCGATATCCCATCGACGTTGACAAAATATGAAAATAAAAACATTAAAATGGGCCATAATGAACCTCCAATCACCAATTATTGATGCATTGTGCGGATTCAGTGAAATCCCAAAGATTGAAATTGTGGAAATTTTCGTGTTGAAACATCGTCAATCACCGATCACCGATGCGATTTCGATGTCAACAAGTTTTGTGGGGCGTAATACGAGAAAAAATGTTTCAACATCTCTCTGATCATCAATTTTTGGCATAGGGGACAGACCCAGGGTTCAACGATTCAACAACACACCAACAAAACCCTAACTATTGGCCCTTTCAGAAACACCTACGAAGAAGATGAAGTCTCACCTGAGGTAGAGGTAGGGGGGCTTGTAGGACTCAGGTGTCTACAACCTAGCTAGGACACAGATCTATCATTACTACACTTAACAGAGCACTTAGCTACTCAATATGCATTAGTTTATAAATCCCATTCACATCGCAGATTAAACCCTAAATATAAAACAATGCAGTAGCAACCAATATCAAGTACTTTTCATTACTTAGAACATAGTATTGAATCAGATCTAGCATTAATTTATCATCGATAGAGAACTAAGCATCTATGCATCTATCTAACATACATAAATATCAAAACACTAATAGATAAACATCATAAACAACATCAACGACATTGCATGAAGCACATCAACACAGGATATACGTGGTTCACCCCAGTGTGGGGCTACGTCCACCAACTTCTTCTTATTCTTTATTAGTCTTCTTCAATCTTTTACAAACATCTTCTACTGTACACAAAGCCACAGAGCCCAACTTTGTAGAGGACAGGAGATCTGTGCGCAACCCACTAGACTCTCCTTCCTGGGATTAGACCAAGGCACAGATCTAACTCCTTATTAGCACAAAGACTTACACCATTTGTCTACATAGAGCACTTACAACTACATGCACTAAGCCATAGAAGCTCAATACATCACTTAGCTAGCAGCTTACATATTCTTGAATGAAGCCAACTTGGACTACTACTCTTGTTTTAAGTCCTATCTACTTATTTATACATTACAAAAAGGCCTCAACATGTGTAAAACCATGGGATGACATCCCATACCCATTAAATAAACCCTAAAATCCCAAAAATCCCGCAAAACAAGTGAGATCTTGCGATCTTCACTTCGCTTGGGCGTTCCATCTTCGACCATCCTGTCGAAGTCCCAAAAATGGTCAAACACGACCAATGTTCTCTCAAAACTTGATCGAGAGCCAAGAGGAACCCAACACTCACCTGTGACTCGTCCTAGGTCACTTCGATATGGGAAACACTGCTTCGAAGGCCTCAAGCTTAGGTCAAGATGCATCAACTTGCTGCTTCAAGAGATCCTACTACAAGTGAGTCAAGTGCAGTTTCCTCCGATGCATTGTACTTCTCATCACTTTCTATGTCCTGTACTTCCTCCTTTTTCTTCTTTTTCTTCACATTGCTTTGTCCATCATGCTCAACCTAGGTGACCAATGGACTTTCAATGATGTTGGGGTTGAAGAGTTCTGCATCTTCGATTGGTACAAGGAATTATGCTGGACATTCCTTTGTGATCTATTCCATGTCATCATCGATCAATTTATAGTAGGACTGCAACTCCTCCTTACTTTCATCCCTACGTGCGGTTATGTAGATGAAGTGTTGGTTTGCGCATAACTTTGCTAGCGGCCTGTATTGGTGGAGTGTATTCAGTGTCATTCGGGGGAATGATTCAATGGTGCACTTCAATTTTAGGTAGTAAGCATGGAAGACAACGTTTGACTGCCACTGGTTCACCATATCATTCGTGTACCACAAGGTGGAGAACCTCACGGCCAATGGTTTTGATGGCTCAACTTGCAGGAAGGTTTCTACTTCTGGCATTTTCCAGGTGACAAATGTGGTCAATATCAAAATCCAAATGAAATAAAACTCTTATCCTTGGTCCTACGCTTCGTGGAAGTCCTTCTCCAACTCATTGATGAGGTAACTCGCCCAGTTCAACTACATTCCATCAACACACTTCCCTGTAAGGTCGACTACGAAGCCTATGACCTGTGTTCGACGGTTCTTTTGGATGATCTTTCCAGCGATTAGTTGACAATAAAGGTGCACTACGCTATCCTAGATGGAGGCTACATTGTATCCTCGATTTCCCTTCTCTACATCGCCATAGTCCTCTTTTATACGCTGGGCCAGGGAGCAATCTCATGTCTTCCTTAGGTAAAACTGGTGAGGGTTCGGTCCCTGCATGCTTAGTCCTGTAATGAGATGGATCAACGTTGGATTCATAGCCACGCGCCTATCAAGCCACAGATACCCTCCATGATAGCATGACATGAGTAGTTTAACACAAGAATTAACCTCCTGATGTCGACGAAGTGGGGCATCTTCATCATGTTCAAGATCGTGGAGTGTGAGAGCTCCTTAATCCATGGTTGGGGAACTATCTTGGGCTTCTTCCCAGTCATCTTAATCAAATACCTATGTGGCGCAAGGATCACATAGTTCTTTCTATCTCCAAGTTTGAAGTGACTGACCTTGAGAGATGGGATCAGTCCCAACTGGGCTCCAACTGCAGGTATCCCCTTCAGGAGGTACACAGCGATCAACTTGTACTCAATGTCACATGGGACACTATCATGGCTAACTGCACTAGCCAAAGGTGGCATGTATTTAGGAAAGACCGACAGGATCTGCTTCTCATTAGCCAGATCATCGTGGTGTTTTCTTCTTTTCTCAGTCGCGATTTGGCTAGATCGATGTCCAGTGAAGGGGGATTCTTGCAATCCACCCATTGACAATTCCTGTATTCCTACAAACATGACTTTCTCAGCAATGAGGTCTGTCAAAATATCTTCTACATACTTCTCTAGCGGGCTATGCTTGCCCTACATTTACACTTGTTAATCATGGAGATCGGGTAGGCGAACACACATAAAAGGTAATCAAATGAACGGTGAGGTCTAGACAGCACAACACAGTATGAAATCAATTATCTATTATCTCGAATATCTGGGTTTGCAAAAAGTGGTCCTGACGCAGCATCCGATGGGTTAAATAAGCAACGTGGAAATAGATTCCTCCAACGATTTGGAATTCCTCAATCAATACGAATTAGGTTGTTATGGTGCAGTCTCAATGATCCAATGGTGATATTTCCGTCAATAACTATGTTTCTAGTCATTTCAGAGTGTCATTCTAATGGTCGGGATGCCTCCAATGGTCATATAGCTTCTCCATGGCGAAGTCCCATTCTGTGAGGTTCTGCTATTCCAGCGAGGTTCAAGTTCTACAAGCCTGCCTTTTGTGAAGTCCTCTTTGGAACTTCCTATAGTTTTTCTAACTTTGCTTTCTTATTACTGAGCTTTCTTTCCTTCTTTCCTATGATTTGATTTTCTACATTCTTTTTTCCATTTTTATTCTGATCTTCTCTTAGCGTAGTAACTTCGCATTGGTGGGGGTCTTTCAAAGGGTTCACATGTAATACCTCTTCTCTTAATATCTCTAGGGTGGATGCACTTATTTCCTTCATGGATAGGTTCTTTAAGCCTTTTTGTGTTCTTTCAACATTGATAGCTAATTCTATGGCCCTCTGTTGCTTCGACTTATCTTCTTCTTCTTCTATTAGTCATGCTATCTTTCTAGCTATGAAGTCCCTTAATATTTCATTTTTTGTTCTGTATCTTCCTCCTCTGATTTCCTTAGGATCTGATCCTTCTCAATCCAGGTCTTTCCTAACAAAAGTGGAAAAGGGGCGTTTTTCTCAACAAACTAAATGACTTCAACTTCTTCTTCGATCAACATTTCATGAGAAATCATAGGCACATTAGTAACTCTTCCACATAGGGTTATCATATTTTATTTAAAAAATCCTATCCTTCCCAATGAAGGTACTATAGCAGGATTTCCCCAAATTTCCCAAGTGCTTTTTGGCATGATATTCACCTGTGTTTCCTCATCCAAGACAGTCTATGTCGAAGTCTCTGATTCTTGTTTCTATGCGTTGTTTCTCTTTTACGATCTCGGGTAAACTAATGTCTCTGTGATCATTCGGTGTTTCTTTCATCTGTAATAACATGGACTCTGATTCTTACTTGTTTTCTAACATATCCTTAGTCCCTTGACCTTCTTCATAGTTTTCTTGTCTCATGTTCATCTTTTCAACTTTGGCAATGATTCTAGGGAAATCCTCAACTTCATGACCAATAACTTTACAACAAATACAAAGAGGACCTGTACCAAGACATTCTTTAGCAATTATAACAAAGTTTCAATCCTCTCTTTGTTTTAAACGATCCCCAACCTTTCCTATACGGTGCACTGGGATCACAGGGATGGACCTGCAATCTACAAAAATTCTTTCTAGGTTCCTACATCCACTTGTTAGTCCAAAAATTCTTTCTATGCATAGGAATAATATATCTTTCTCTATTTCTATCAAGTTTATTCAGATCAACTCTTTATTATAGATGTTCCCTAGTTTTCAAACTAGAACAAAATCTATCAAACATACCTAGATTCATACTTTCGAAGAAAACATTTCCACTTATATTACCTTTATCGGAGCACAAAACTTTAATATCTTACCTCTTTTCTTCAGATCTGGTTCCTTGCTTAGCACAGAGCTTCGCAAGTCAAGTAGAATAATGCGCACTATAGCAATAAATCTATGCACGGAGCTTTCTCTTTTCTTCAATTCCCAGCAATCACAGTTTCAGGTCCTGACAACGGAACCATTTGTTGGCACAGGGGCAGACCCAGGGTACAACGCTTCAACAATGCACCAACAAAACCCTAACTACTAGCCCTTTCGACAACACCTACGAAGAAGATGAAGTATCACCCAAGGAATAGGTAGGGGGGTTGTAGGAATTAGGTGTCTACAACCTAGGTGGGACACAGATCTGTGATTACAACACCTAACAGAGAAATTAGCTACTCAATATGCATTAGTTTATAAATCCCATTAACATCGCAGATTAAAACCTAAATATAGAACTTTGTTTTAGAAACCAATATCAAGTACTTTTCATCACTTATCACACAATATTGAATCATATCTAGCATGCATTTATCATTAATAGAGCACTAAGCATCCATGCATCTATCTAACATACATAAAGATCAATACACTAATAGATAAACAACATCAACAACAATGTACGAAGCACATCAACACAAGATATACGTGGTTCACCCCAGTGTGGGGCTATGTCCACCAACTTCTTCTTCTTCTTCTTTATTAGTCTTCTTCAATATTTTACAACCATCTGCTACTGTGCACAAAGCCACAGAGCCGAACTCCGCAAAGGACAGTAGATCTGCATGTAGCCCGTCGGATCCTCCTTCCCAGGATTATACCAAGGCACAGAGCCAACTCCTTATTAGCACAAAGCCCTACATAGTATGTCTACACAAAGCACTTATAACTACCTGCACCGAGCCAAAGCAACTCAATACAACACTTAGCTAACACCTTAAATATGCTTGCATGAAGCCAACTTGGACTACTAGTCTCACTCTAAGTACTATCTACTTATTTATACATTAGAAAACGGCCACAACATGGGTAAACCCATGGTACAACATCCCATACCCATTACATAAACCCTAAAATCCCAAAAAACCCACAAAACAAGAAATATCCCATGATCTCCACTTTGCCTGGGTGCTCCATCTTCGACCAACCTGTCGAAGTCCCACAAATGGTCAAACACGACCAATGTTCTCTCAAAACCTGGTCTAGGGACAACATCGATCCTTGATACTTATTCAGCATCGACGGGATAGTAACTGTTTTTCAAAGTGCATATCTAATGAAAATTCTCGATTCTGAATAAACTCTTAGGCGAAGGAGCCAAATTCAAATGCCATGTGTATTTTCCATGTAGTCATTTAGTACGACCTAGTTTCATCCTGAGTCACCTTAGACTTCCCCATGTCCTAGTCAAGCTTCCAGGTCATCATTTCCACATTATCATTGTACGACCAGATGGATTGACATTGAATCATTTTCCAAAATATATCAATGAACATTGTCTAAGAAAAATGTCGACCCCCGATCCACTCGTTTAAATTAGCAGAATGATGTGACGTTTTTAGCACAAAATAAGATCAGATTCGGTCATTTAATAGGCCAATTAATGTTTCTCTCTACATACATTGTTGTCATGTGCACCAACCAAATAATGGGAATTTTAAATTACTAAAATAGTTTCAAACCCCATCAATTTTTACACAAGTTTCTCATTCTTAGAGAAGTCAAAGAAGAGAAAAGAGCATCTCAAGAGTTGCACTCGATTCTCAGAATTTCAAAACCAAGTTAAGCTAGTGCGAAGAAGAGGTATGTAGTGATTTTAACATTTCAATGGTCGTATTTTATTTATATATTAGTATCATCTCTGCAAGACAGTTCCTAACTCTTCTCTTTCTGTAGGAAAATGCTTCCAAGGAAGCCAACAATGAGACGCTCACCAAGGGCACCAAAATTGAAAGAAGAAAATTTCAGTAAAGGATATTTTCGTGATGCTGCGAGGAAGTTGGAGTTCGCTACTAAAGCAAAGTCAGTCATCAGAACGTCTACTAAGAAGGAATTCTCCTATCCCCCTTCATTTTGCGACATAGAGGTGTGCACTGGGTAAAAGATAATTCTCCTGTAGTGGGGAGATTTATTCAATAGGATTTACTAAGAATATTACCCGTAATTTGTCCCCCACATCGAACCAGATGTATGGATGCTCGGGAATAGGTTTTTCCAAACATCTGACAGTCATGCCTACATGTTGGCCCTTGACCAAGTTTTGGGAATTTCTTGGTCATGATGACCTATTTTGTAACTTTGACAGTCATTGAAGGAGGAGCGCAATACAAAGCGAATATCACGAGATCTCAGCCCCCTTTCGGGCCCCTTTTTGGGTTTTGGGGAATATGTAACGGAAATGGGATGTCGGCCCATGGGTTTACCCATGTTTAGGCCTATTTGGTATGTATATATATATGTCTAGGCCATATAGATAAGTATTGGATGATATATCTATGTGATGTAGGCTAAGTGCCAAGAGTTGGATCTGTGTGATCAAGGCTTTGTACATTCTGTGTAAGACTTGTAGAGATGAGTTCAAGTACCTGTGCAATATGATAGGAGGCTTAGTGTTGTAGCACAAGAAAGAAGGATCTAGCGAGCTACGCATATCTTTTGTCTTGTGCGAAGTAAGGGTTTTGAGGTTCTGTGCTTGTAACTAATTGACCAAAGACTATAAAGAAGAAGAGTTGGTGGACGTATCCCCAGGGTGGGGTTGAACCACGTAAACGTTGTGTTATGATGCTTTGTGCTTGTATTAATGATTTTATGTCTTCTATTGCTAAGTGCTTTGATGTAGTTGGATAGATCTACTTTCTTTGTGCTTTTTATATGTGGAAATGCTAGATCTGATCTACTTGGTTGTGCTTAGTGCTTAATATGATCTCTTTACCTATTTTAAGTGATTGGATACAGTAGGTTAATGTGAATATTGCAAGGCTTTGTTTTATCAGTGAAGTAGATAATGATTGTATATTAAGGAACTGAAGGTTCTAAGTACTTTATTAAAGTGTTATAATCATAGGCCCGTGACCCAGCTAAGGTTGCAGACACTTGAGACCTGCAACCACCCCTACCTCTACCTCGAGTGAGACTTCATCTGCTTTGCAGGTGTTTTCGAAAGGGCTAGCAGTTAGGGATTTGTTGGTGCATTGTGGCAGTGTTAAACCCTGGGTCTACCCCAATGCCAATGGTATCCTTTTGAACCCCGATATTTCTCGATATTGAGACTTTGGGGTGGATAATAGACCATACTGATGCAATGAAGTGCCTAGTCAATGATGAGAATGGCATATGTGTCAGTGTTTTTCTCCCGACGGAGGTCCAGAAATACTACAAGATTAGGGACCCAGAGGAGCGATTAAAAACTAATTTCGTAGTAAGATTTTATGAGTTCCATGACACCAGCAGATTGATGGCCTCATAGTCAAAGGAAGACAAAAAAATCACAAACTGGAGCAATGACTAGTATGGAACAACAAACCTAAGAGAGCCATAAATTTATTTAATGGCTCTAAGCATCCGATTGTATGAGGAGAAGGATTGTGCCAAGTTTGCAGAGGCATGGATGCCCCTGGCATACACTGTGGCCATCTCCGGGAGCATATTCAACTGGGGAGTAATCATTTCAAAAACATTGAGAACTAATATATTGTAGGCTAGACACCAAAGGATGGAGAAACACCTTCTTTTCACATGGCATCATACAGATGTAATCTGCGCAAGGAATGTCTTCATAGGCATGAACCTGAGTTGGCATGTCGTCGAGCTACCTGTACAAATCTACTTTAACATTCTATGGGAAAACAGGTACAAAAAATCCTATGCTCTCATCTATGATGAATTTATACCTCAGGTCTATTTTATTATTTTAAGAAAGAATGTCGAAGACTTTTGACAACTGCCAATACAATGATCTCAAACGCAGGCCACTGGTACCTAGAGGAAACTAGTGCTTATATCAGGGTGTTTGGGGATACCAGCGCACCACATCTACTCCCCACTCATGTTCCAGACCGACTCATCATGGGATAAATCTGTTACCAAACCATCCTACAGGGCTATAATGCCACTCTGGTTAAAGACAAGAAGTGAGTGTTCATACCCTATGGTTTCCATATAGGGTTTTACATGTTGAAGTATATTGTTCAAGCTAAATAGGAGGGTTTGAGCAAGCTAGAATACAGATTCTTCATAGGCCAATTTCAAAAACTTGACCCTAGAGGCCTATTACTTCAGCATGCATCACAAGGCTTCTCCTGCTATCCATACACACATGATAAGGTTGAAGACGAAATCTTTACAGAATGTACTCAGGACTGGGAGGAGGTTCTACAAAGAAAAGATAACCCAAATATGACTAGATTTAAAGCGATGAGTATGGATGAGAAATTTGAAATCCTAGAACAAATGGATCAAGAATCCCTCAGGGTTAGGGAAGAGAACATAGCAGTAGAAGCTACAGAGGCTAAGAGGAGGGTCATTTTTTTATTAGAAGAATACCAAAGAGTCATCTAGAGGTTAGAAAATGATCCACAAATGTTATAACATGTAAGGATTACCCTGACCGACACAATCAACATTGGAGAGGAGCTAAATGGCTCAGAATCAACCCCACTGGAGGGAACCTCCGATCTACAAAACCCCAGAGTTCCATCACCACAAACCAGGGAACCGATGATTATTCCATCCCAATAGGAGATTCCAAGAACATCAGGTGAAACATGTGTTCCTAACATTATCTTTAATTTGATTACCATCTATGATGATGAAGAGAGATCATAGGTCTCGCTTATAACTTCAGTACCAATCATAGAGGAGAAGAACTGGGGAAGACATCTTCTCCCACTCCCGATGCTTCGATTCTAAACCCTTTGCAGGGAGACCATGAGGCCGAGAGTATCCTAGACACTAAATTTTTTGGCCTATCGGGGACTCCGAAAGAAAACTCCAAGGATGAGTTGGGATCAGGTGAATAGGAAGAGGAAGGTTCAACACTAACTTGGTAATCGATTGTTGAGGTGTGCAAGAAGAGAAATTGCAGCAGCTAGAGATTGACACCTCAACAATCGATCACCAAGTTAGTGTTGAACCTGTGAGCGTCTCCCCATTTAAGACTGACACTCCACCAGCTGATGGAAACCAGTAGGAGGTAAAGTCACCAGAACATATAGAAGCTTCCCCTATTAAACAAGTACAACAACCAGTCATATAACACATCTATACGACAGGAAGCCTAGGCAACACTCTGACCTAGAGAGACCAATAGATCCCTGAACCTGTGGATGAGGTCACCAATATACAGGAGATCGCTTATGATAGAAAGAGGAAAGATATAATGAGAAGGACAACCAAGAAAATGAGGTTCACACTTGATAGCATGCTTCTCATCACCACAAAAGAAAAATTGTTCATCCCAAAAAATGCGAAGACAACTGAGATAATCGATGTGGTGATGGCTATAACTAATGCCACGATAGATCGAGAAAAATGGGAAGAAAAGGAACTAGCCACTGCAAAGAGGGAACTATACCATATGCTCCATCTGGAGAAATATTACCAAGACTCAACGCAAGCAACATTTTTCCTGAAGAGTGAATTTCAAGAAGCATATGCAAAATTCACGAGCGAAAGACATCTCTTCACTACATGCGTAGCCGATTTTCAAGAAGACACTCTCATGCAACTGGAAACCTGTAAAGATATGGATAGGTGGTATGAGAAGGCATACTAGGCTCTGGAGAAAATTGATTATATCAATCTAGTACAGAAGGGACGAGACACGAAAGGGCATGGCATCCCAGTGTTGATGGATAAAAAAATCTCCCGAATCAGGAAGGCAGTTGAATATTGGGTAAGTATGGCCCAGGAACCTCAAAACAATATACAGGAAAGGTGGGCCAAGTGCAATAAAAGTTGGTAGAATATCAATTGGGAGATTAAAGACATTGGCCTTCCATAGTTCGTCTCACCTGAAGACTTTGTCGATTTTCATGACATAGTCAAACGACATATAGAACGAGACTCAACATGGGAAGCAGAGATAGAGTGAGTGGAGAGCATGACACCAGGTCAGGTAAACAATTTTATGGAACACCTGATCAAGGATCGTGCAATAATATAACGTTTAAGTGCCAAAATGATCAAATATAGAGAATGGAAAATAGAGCTAAAGGAAACCCTTTCAACCCCGATGGAACAACACATATTCTCATATGCTAACACATGTGGGGATCTCTTTGTCAAGTGGTCAGAGTATGAGGATAATCATCCACTCTAGTAGAACCACTAGATGATCTCAAGTGAACAAAGAGATCAAGTGCCACATTGTTGGCACAAGGGTAGACCTACGGTTCAGTTCTAATAGCACACCAACAAGCCCTAACTACTGGCCCTTTTGGAAAAACCTGAAAAGAAGATGTAGTCTCACCCAAAGTAGCTATAGGGGGTTACAGGACACAGGTGTCTACAACCAGAGGAAATGAAAAATGGATCCAGTGAAACACTCTCACACAGATCTAGTTATTATTTATCTTTCTTAAGCCTACTGCGTGAACTATATCTCAAATCTAACACAATATTGCATTAACAGTATATCATAGATAAGAAGAACACAACAATAGGATATACGTGGTTCATCCTCTCCCTAGGGCTACGTTCACCGAACTACGTTTTATAATATATTAGATGAAAGCATATAGTTCTATCTACACTCTTATATTGAAAATCTCTCTTTCTTTCTTTCTCTTATCCTCTCCCCTCCTGCGCACCCAGTTGAAGGTTTGATCTTCGCACCCAGCTGAAGATATTACAACACAGACTTCTCTCACCACATAATACTTCTCTCTCATCACTAACAACAATCACTCATCATACATAATATCGACCCTATCCCGGGTCCTCTTGACCTTTATTTATACATTACAATGACTCTTGAACAACCTTCGACTGAAACCTAGGTGTCAAAACCCTAAATACCAAAACCCTAGATATCTCAAACCCTCGGTCAACTTGACCCGTGTTTTCAGGGCTTCGCCAGCCTATCTTTCCTTCTTTCTTGCATGGTGCTCCAAACATCTATTGGTGGCGTTTTCCGCTTATTGAGTCATCCATGATCCATCTTCCTTGCTAATCTATCTTTCTCGATCTCCTCATCCAACGACTTGCCTTCTCTTACTTCTCTCTGTCTTTTCTACTCTTTTGTCCACTTCAACCCAATCTCGGTCAACTTGTTTTTTACGCAATTCGCACTACACGCTTCTTTCCTTAATCTTTGCAACCTTCCATAACCAAGGGACAATAGGCCCCCAACACTCACATGTGATTCATCCTGAGGAACTTTAGGTCTAAACCTTTTATTTTTCTTTGTCTTCGAGATGCGTGGGGCATCTTGTGCTTTCTGCTCTGTCCCACCCTTCTTTCCTTGTGTAGACTGTCTTTTCTATGTCTGGTACCCATTTTCAACTACACCTAGTACCTAGATCTGTTTTCTCATGCTTCTACTGAGAGTTGCGAGTCAATTGGTTGTCATAGTACAATTTCAACTGGCTCCCATTCACCAAACCTTCCTTCCATTCTCCATTCAAAATTTTCAACGACACAACTCTTCCTTCCATAACGTAGGCAACCTCATATGGCCCAAGCCAATGTGTCCTGAACTTCCCTAGATGCTTCATGAACTTGTTGTTGTATACCAATACCATATCTCCTTGCTTGAAGGATTTCTTCTTGATGTGCCTATCATGATAGGCCTTTTCTTGTTCCTTCTGTACCTGTTGATGGAATCCTTCAATAAATTGATCTTCTTCTAGTTCTACCAACTACACAAGCCTCTCTTAAACAACACTAGTGTCATCCATATCTGTGAATGCTACAATTCTTAGACTAGGAACCAAATATTCCCTAGGGACAACTACTTCTAGGCTATACACCAACTTTAAGGGAGTCTGCAATGTTAGCTTCTTGCAAGTAGTTCTATAGGCCCATAGCACTGTTGGTACTCTCAAATCCTAGTCATCCATGTTCACTCTACAAATATTCGTAAGCGTTGTCTCCAAGATCTTGTTGAAAGCTTCAACCATCCCATTCACTTGTGGATGGTAAGGAGTACTTTTATGATGGTGGACTTCAAATTCCTGAGTCAAAGCTTTAATAGTCTTATTAATAAATTGTGAGCCTTGATTTCTCATCAAGGTCTTTAGGCATCCAAACTTAGTTATGATATCCTCAAATATAAATCGAGCAGCTATAGTTGCACAATAGTCCTTAACCGCTCTTGCTTCTGCCCGTCTTGTCAAATGCTTTGTCACAGTGATGATGTATCTAGCTCTTGTGTGCTTCCCTGGTGGGTTTATAGGTTTGAGGAAATCAATTTCCCATTTCTCAAATGCCTGCAAAGTCACCTGTGGTGCTAACAACATCTCATCTCTTCGAGAAGGCTTCCCAACTCTTTGGCATACATTGCAGACTTTATAGTATTCCTTAACATCTATATGTAAAGTAGGCTGCTAGAGGTTAGCTCTAAGAACCTTTTGTACTATTTATCTCCCAACATAGTGTCTTCCTACGATGCCTTCATGTGCTTCTACTAAAATAAGTGGTCTTTCTGCCTCCATAAAGCATCTCCTCAGGATCTCATCAGATCCCATCTTGTATAGTTTTCCAGCTATAAGTGAAAAATCTGTAGCACGCACTACCAGTTGTTTCTTCTGGATGATTGTATATTCACTAGGTCCCATTCCTGTTGATAGGAACTGGACTATCTCAGCTAAGTGGTCATCAACCCTTCTAATGGCCAACAACTATGCATCTAGTAGTGTATCCTCCAAACTAGTAGGTTCCTCTCCATGCTCCAACCTATACAAATGATCAGGTGCCTTGTTCATTCTCCCTGGCTTGACCATAATATCAAAATCATATTCCTAGAATAAAATTAGCCATATGCATATTATTCTCCCCAACATTGGCTTGTTGACTAGGTATTTCAATGAAGAGTGATCAGTGAACATCTTAAAATGTCCTCCCAACAAGTAGTGTCGAAACTTCTACAACACATACACCATGGCTAAATCTTCTCTCTCAGTGGTGGTGTAGTTTATCTCGATTATAGATAGCTTCATGCTATCAAAGGCCAACGGGTGGTCAATATATCATGCTCTTGGTTGTGCTGACATTGCTCCTAGTGCAATAGATGAAGCACAATATATGAAGCATTGACATGCACATGAAGTTCCTTGCTCCAATCTAGGAAAACCAGGATAGGCACAGTAACCATTTTCTGTTTCACTGTGTCAAATCTCTGCTGACATTCTTTTGTTCATTGAAACTGACAATATTTCTTCAAAATATTCTCCATGGGTGATGTAATTTGTGCATAGATCTTAATGAACTTCATGTAGTATCCATTATGTCCCAGCACAGTGCGCAGTTGTCTGACTGAAGTATGAGGGGGTAGATCAACAATAATGGCAATCTTGGACGAATCTACTGGCAACCCCTAGTTACACACAATGTGGCCCAATAACACTCCAAAGGGTGAAAAGAATATGCACTTCTTCATATTCATGGAAATCTGACATTTCCTGGACTTATCCAACATTAGTCTTAAACATTCAATATGATTCTGCAATAGGCTAAAAATAGTCCAATCATCAAATTATGCTTCCAAAAATTTATGTAAAAACTCCTTGAATGCTTCGACCACCACACTGGAAAAGATGGTTGGTGCATTCTTCAATGCAGAAGAAATCATTGTGTACTGGTAGGAACACCATTATGTTGCAAATGTGGTCTTATGGCAATCTTCTTTAGCAATACTGATCTGGTGATAATCTGAAAATCGATCTGTAAAGGAATATACCTCCTATCGTCCCACGTTATCTAGAACCTCATATGTGAACAATGTAGGGAATGGGTCATGCAAGAATGCATCATTTATCTTTCTGAGTTCCACATAGATCTTGATCTCTCATGTCTTCTTGTCTTGGAATACCATAGGGATAATCTACTCTGACTCTTCAATAGGTTCTATGATTCCTGCTTCCAACATTCTGTCTAATCCAATCTTCACTTTCTCCTTATATTTGGGATTCAATTTATAGGATCTCTGATCGACCAGCCTTGCATCTGGTTTCAAGGGGATCTTCATCTCTCCCATGGGCCCTTTTATGCCCTTCATATCAGTGAATTTGGTTGGGAACAATTCTTGATATTCATGCAGTAATTTCATGATCTTATCAATGGTGGCATCATCCCAGTAATCCCCAACATTAGCAAGCTTAGGTTCTTGCTCTATTCCAATATTAACTTTCTTGATTTTGATCGTCTTTCCAATGAAAGGTAGTTAGACTCCTGGTCCTTATACATCTCCATTTCCTTCTGTTTCTGTGATGTTCACATTCCTAGGATCATCGTCTTCATCGACATTGATATTGTAACATCCTTGTAGTTTTTGAAGAGGTGTAGTTCATTCATCCTCTTCTTGCTCCATAGGGAGGTTAGGTTCCTCCTCAAAGACTTTTTGTCTGACAACCTTTAAATATTGGTCCACCGTGGGATGCTGAATTTCAAATAAAAATGTAGCTACGAAGTTCTAAGTCATATCGTGCCAATTTGAAGTGGTGAGGCACAATTTTGCTTGAAGATACCAATTGATAGGTGTTGTGTCTAGAGTATTGATGAACTTATGCATCCACTTCTCTTGAAGAATGTTGCTCTAGGCCTACTCACAACCTCTCACATGGTCCTTTGGATAGCTTTGACCTATGTATCTAACTTTGCATCCTTCAATGTTGTTTGGAAATCACACTGTCATCAAAGTGCAACATTGCATCCAGTCCATCATGTTCCTTTTATCTGTCCCCCACCATCTTGTTAGAGTAGATTTCAAAGCCTCCTCTAGTGCCAAAAATATCTGTTGTACTGGTACAACTTCTTTAAATTATAGTAATACTATTTCTAAATGATTTAAACCATCAAATGTGGGCAAGTTACATACTTTTGTGCCAATGCAATCAACTTCCTTGGTCAATCTAGCACATCTCCATGCAGAATCTTCATACATTTTGTTTTGTCAGTTCTCCAATGCTTCTTATGAGTTCGATGAGCATGTGTTGCCACTTCGCCAGATTAAATTTCCAGTTGTTGTAGGGTTAATGTAATCCTGATGTCTTATTGTCAATTTATATATATTCTATTTATTTTTACTTAACACAAACTTTTAGTAGCTATTTTAAGTTAGCGATTCTTTATAAATATGGGGATCAACCTTTTGGGAAAGGGTTGATGGTTTTGGGAAAGACCCTCTTTTTTTAGAATTGTAAAGAATTGTTTCTGAGCAACTTTAATTAAGAAGTTTTTTTTAGAACCAGAGACAAATTTATTTTCATCAAAAGCGTTATATGATTGGATTGAGGAGGAACTACTTTCATCTTTGAATTCAGTAGTTGACGTTGTAACGAGTAAGAGTTTTTGGATCTATTGATAAGCTATATTTTTCATTACCTTAATAGTTATTTTGTTCTAAATGATGAAAACTAAATCATTGTGTTAATATGTTATTGATGGTAGAGCTAAGGAAACTATTTTTATTGCACTTATATTTACTGCATGTGTATTTTCTTTCCATAATTGTATCTCAGTCAGTGTTGAAATACCAACAAGTTAACATATTATTACTAGACTTGTAATAGGTGTGAATATCGTTGTCTTCACACTAGAGCACGAGGGTTATCCCAAGCTCAGTATTCTTCAGTAGTTAATAATTCCCTCTATAATTTGGTTTATAACATCACCCTTACTTTATCAGACTCATCTAATAATATAAAATACAAAAAGAGGAACGTTTAAACTGAAGGAGAAATTTTCACATTAATATACCCTATCAATCACTAAGTAAATCCCATCGGTAAATTGGCGAGATCGAAATATCTAGAGAACCATTCAAATCATCAAACATTGTAGAGTATAATTGGACCTCTAAGGAAGGTTTGGTTCCTACTATTGAGTCAAAGGATCTTGGACCCCTCAACATAATTGATGCTAGAAGGATGTCCTGAATGAATGAATGGATAACAACATTTCTGATAATATATTTTGCATAGCCTGTAGATTCAAAACAACCCACATGAATGGCTAGTCATTCTTAAGACAATCCACATATAGAGTAATCCCGAAACGAGTAAATCACCTCAGCACGAGGAAGTATAACACCTATTCCCTGAAATTCCTTGCACTCTCCCCCACAAGGATTTGAACCAGTTCCGAAGAATCACAAGAGCTTGTGCCTGACAAATTGTATCATTACCCTTATCTCCTTTACTTCCTCATAGAAAACAGGTAAGCAACCCGGTTGTTGACACCCCTGACCAGGTTTATTTTCACTCAGTAGAAGACTTGATATATTTTCCCCTCACTGAGATCGAACAACCCATTAACCTAATCCCTGAAACATCAGTTGGTAACTACTCTGAACCTGGCAATTTCAAATCTGATGAGGAATGGCCTAACTCAAATCGCTCATCTTTTGAATCAGATGACATGGAGGATAATAATGACAACAATGAAGAGAGGGGAAATCAACCTCAAAATAATCAACCATGGTTGGCTAGAGATTCTCTAGCAATCCCAAGATGGGTACATAACCTACCCCGACATCTGGAAAAATTACTCCCCAAATTTGACCCTGAAACCATCAGATTTCCTGAAGACCATATCAAAAAGTTCATATTAGCTATAAGATTGTTGAATGTACAACATGATAATGTAGTGTGTAGGATTTTTCCCTATACCTTTGAGAATTTATCCTCGACTTGGTATTTTAACTTGCATGTTGGATCCATAACTAGTTGGACGGATTTTCAAAATTATTTCTTAGACAAATTTGCAGAAGAAACCACCACATGATATTTAATGGCTGAAATTTTCTGCTCCACCATGAGTTCAAAAAAGAAGGTTAAATATTTCAATCAATAGTTTGCCACTATCCTGAACAAATTCCAACCCCAAGCTAAACCTACTCAGGAATTTCATATTGAGGTATATGATAATTCTCTCCCTACTTCCATCTCCATGTTCTTAAAAAGGGATGCCAAACATACCCTAGCTGAAAATTTTGAGGAAGCCAAAACAAACAAATTCCAAATGAAGGGATTCAAAGAGGGCCAGGTCTGACTAGTTAAGAAGGAATCTCAACCTCCACCTAGGAGAGGACTTTTGTTGACTAAATGCTTGGGAAAACAAATAGAACAAGGTCCCGAAAAGTGAGTTTCGGACATAGAATACCTACAATTGATGATAAAGAAACTTTTGAACAAAATCGTAGACATGAAAAGAAGTGTTGGAGAAGGAAACCAAGTTCAAAGGCCTTATAAACTCTTTTTTAAAAGAAACCTTCCTTTCAAAGAAATTGAAACTCCCCCATCCAACTTAAACATTGACTTGTGTAATGTAGAATTCGACTCTTTTTGTATGTACCATCAAGAGAAACATTCTGAAAGAGATTGTCCCCAATGGGTGCACACTATGAATTTAATGGCCAATAAATTCCTAGATGAAGTTTCTCTTACCAAACAATCAAGTGGATCAGTGGTAAATATCACCGATCAGGAGGAAGTTGAGCCACTAGAAGAAACAACCATGTTGTTGTGGGATCCTGACTTGCTGATGCCTCTCGATGATGTCTTTGAGGTCTAAGAACCACCCGTTGAGGTTTTGGTTGTACAAACGGGAAGTAAGGGTCAACCGGTCCAAAATTATCCCACCACTGTTCAATCCTCGAGAGTAAAACAAATAGCCAATCACTCGAAATAAGTGTTTGTAAAGGTTATTGGGTAAATTAAAGATGTAATGATCAAAATGGATACACACCTAAAATTTGTTCAAGTAATTGACATAATCATAGTAGATATCCCAGAGGCTTATGGACTGCTACTTAGTGGAGATTGGTCTGATAAATTAAATGGATAATTTAGTAAGGACTAGGCTCACCTCTGGTTTCCATTAAAGGTACATACAAACATGATTAGTATCTATAGGGAAAGATATCTAAAACACACTATTACCAATTTAGAGGCTTTCAACGAACCCTCATCAAAAGATTTCCCCATGTTAGGAAACTACTCCTTCGATTCTATTTTCGAAAATTTCACCCCTCTCTCGTCTGATGTACCTCTCACTCAAAACTATGAAATTACTTTTCAAGTAAATATACTGGCATCCGCAGAAGAAAGAATCTTCTATCAGGATCCTCTATTGGGAATAATAGACACGGAATGTTGAGGTGAGAAAATAACTAGGCATGAAGAAGTTACTAAATTTTTCTCACAAGTTTGGACATTGTATTTTGATGGGTCTAAATAACAAGAAGGGTTGGGAGAAAGATGTATTCTCATTGACCCAAAGGGAAAGTGGAATTTTCTATCCTACAGACTAGAATTTGAATGCACCAATAACACTATTGAGCATGAAGCTCTAGTTCAGGGATGGAGGAAAGACATAGACTTAAACATTAACGAACTAAAAAAAAATTGGGACTCTGAAATTATCGTTAGGCAAGTGAAGAATACTATCCATTGCAATTCACCCCACTTGAGAAATTACCAACAAGAGGTGCATAGACAAATAGAACATTTTGAGCCCTTCAATATTATTGTTGTTCCCAGAACAAAGAATACTCATGTTGAATCCTTAGCCACTGCATCCTCGAGATTATATCCTTTAGAAGATTATGAAGCCTCTATGTTCAGAGTGGTACTACTATACAAGCCTTCAGTTCCTAACAACATTTCTAACTGGAAAGTATTTAAAGGAGATGAACAGATTGTAGACTTCATGACTAACCAGGATAATTTTAAATATTTGGTCATTGATGATGAAGTATTCCATGAACTACTCACATAATCTGATCTCCATGAATAGAAGAAGGGAACATATCATTTTTATAATAAACCAATGTTTCACATGATACCAAAAGGGGTAGCCAATTTGGGGAACCTTTTCAACCCAAGGGAAATATTTAAAGGGTCAAAGAATGCAAAAATAGGGAGTTCATGTCCTATACATGATACTATAAACCTAGGAACCCTGGAAAACCATGAGAATGTAAATCTAGGTAAAAAAGTGTCCAAATAAGATAGGAAAGCTTATCTCAAACTTTTTATAGAATATCAAGATGTATTTGCGTGGTCCTATCGAGAATTGAAAACTTATGACACTCTCATTATCCAACACATAATCCCATTAAAATATGCAGTAAAACCCTTCAACAAAAGATCAGGAAGTACCATCCATCTCTGGAACCCCTGATGTATCAAGAGATAAAGAAATTGTTAGATGCTATGTGCACTACTCTGGTCTTGGCCTTTCCTGATTTCACAAAGACCTTTGTCCAAGAATGTGATGCCTTTGGGAGAGGAATTGGAGAGTTCCTTATGCAAGAGGGCAGACCTTTGGCCTTTACCAACAAAAAATTGTTAGGACTCCATATGGGGTAATCAATCTATGAAAATGAAATGTTTTCTATTTTGCATGCCATGGATATCTAGTGTAATACCCCAAGGTCGAGCCCTACTGAATTGTAATTATGTTTATAGGCTGGTGAGACAAGTATTTATAAGCTGGGAGGATTATGTGTTTATTAGGCCGGAGAGCCTAGATGTTGAAGGCCAAAGAGCCTAATTTTTGTATATGTAAATACTCACATCATTAATACAATTACATTGCTACGTGTAGACCGACCATGAAGAAACAGTTATGGGGGACTAAGATTCATTGGGTAGGGAAATGGAAGGGGATGAGAGGCTAGGAAAAAGGGTCTAATCTTGACAGCTTAACCCAATGGAATATTATAATGTATTTTCTTAAAATACTAAGGCTTGGGAAATAAACCCTGTTATCCTAAGTTCCTTTGGGGAAAGGAACAAACTGCAAGTGGAGAGGGATGATATCCCAAGAGATCCATGTGTCAACCTAGGCACATGAAGTTTTATGGGGGAAAATCCTTCATTGTGGGGGTTCACTCACCCTTCTTTATAGGCTCCCCACTCATGCACACACTGAGGCTGAGCATTCACGCAACCATTTCCTCCTTTGTTGACCTCTGCAACCTCCGAAACCTGCAAAACCCTGAATATATTTCATTTTTCCTATGAGGAACAACACAATTTCATTGTACTTGAGCCATATCATGCCCCTAGCCATTTTACTATAAATTCCCATGTTTTATTCTGTAATGGTGTAGCTTGTTGTTATTACCAAATCCCATACCCGATTTTGCTACTGTGGTTACCCATTACACTTAGGAGCTTGACATCAGAAGTAGGTTGTTAGGCCTATGGTTTTGAAGAGGCGGGTTGTTAGGTCCATGGATAGAATAAGGAAGATGTCAATCCTATGAGAAACTCTCTCCAGGCAAGAGAGATTGTTGAGGAAGTGATTTCTCCTGGAGGGAGTCCAATGACAGCTACAGATCTTTGAGAATTCCTGAACTGACCTGTTGCTGAAGCCCTGGAAGGGAAGTGGAATAGCTGATGGAATGTAGAATAGTGAAAGTGTATATTCACGGGGTGGGACAAGCATGTGGGGAATGAGAGTCTATGAGTGGTGGGCATAAGTAGGATCCTTTGAGGGAATCCTTCCTATTTCATTGTGTATATTTCTGTATTCTTAGCCTAGCCTAGGATTTCCTTTACCCCGGGTGGAGTTTAGTCCCACCTCGGGGGTGACCCACTGTTGATAACTTGGAGCAGCATGGTCTATGGATGGGAGGTTCATGGAAGTTCTACATAAATTCAGAGGATTTCATTAGAAAGATAAGTGCCAATTCTATGTTAATTTTACATGTTGTGTTTAAGTACATGTCTGCAATTTATCAGAATTGCCTTTGTTTATCACATGTATGTGTTTATTTTCACTTCTGCATGAATCTATATATGAAAATAATGTATATATTTGTTAACATTACATTTTATATGTGTGTTTGTATCAGAGTGTTACCCATCAAATTTCCACACCTAGGTACATCAGTCTAAGTGTCACAAGTGTCATAAAAGTGTCATATGCACCTTGCTAAGTGTCGCATACACCTCGACACCATGAAATAACATATGTAACAATCCCTAGTCAATGTGGAGGAGAAACATATCATATGAAGGTCAAAAGACTATGTGCACATGAATTATTATCAATATTCATGAAAAGGAAATTAATTTAGTGTGAAAATCTGACTCACATTTGGTTTCCTATTTTTTGGAGGAGGTTGAGGATCTCATGGATGGTTGAAATATTTCCTCCTTAAAATCCTTGAGAGATATTTCCCCCCTAAAATCCTTAAGATATATTTCCTCCCTAAATATCTTGGAGATCCCATTTTAGTGGATCTGATGAGTGATCCTCTCAATGGTGGTTAAGCCTCCAAATCCTATATAATGAGGGATTTTACATGGAGAAGAGAAGGTACATTAGAGGTATCAAACTAATGATCTTGGGAGGAATCTTTTGGATATCAAACTTATGATCTTGGGAGCATCATGCAAGGGTTAGACGAGGAGGACTTGGAAAGGTTGTTGCAACTTCCTCTATAGATTGTATGTATCTCTTTAAAGTTATCTTCAATATTACTTGGCCTACTCCCTTCAAGGTTGTGTATTGTTTCCTATGATTGTCGATCGTGATAGATGCATTTGATTAGTCTAATTTTGTAGAGTAGAGTAGGATTTCTTTGTTTTTTTTTGTCCATTGCATTGCAGGTATTGAGTGGTGTTGAAGAGTTTGAATATCAAGCTTAGATCGGAGGAAGCGAGGATGAACCAGAGAATAAGGTGCATCACACTTTATTCCTTCTATTTATCTTTTTGATTAGGCAATTGAATGCACAAGGATGTTAGTGTCCATTTGTATGTTTTTGTCTTGGTATTAGGGGTCTAGAATACAAGAGGATATTCACGTGTCCGCAAGGGAATTTTTCTATAATAGAAATTGGCGACTGTGCTAGGGAAAGACATTGAATTGTATTTCCTTGGATCATCTCAAACTTTTTCCTACAGTTAGATAATTTTTTTTTTTTGTTCCAGATCTATTTCCTTTCTCCCCTCTTCATTCACAATTTCAAAAAATTATGGGAATTATGGGTGAATTTTTCTGAGTTTTAATCCTCTGTTATGAGTTTCTAGGAAGGGTAGCACTCCCTTGGAGTGTATATCATAGCATTGATCTATAATAAATTCTCCCTTGTAGTGTATATCAGAGCACTCGAACACTATGTACCCTTGAAAACAAGAGCGTTGAGCTCCCTTTTTGGTGATTTCTTCCCTTTTCTATTCAATGTTTCTCAGTCTATCTTGGAGAGATTTTTTCCTAGAGTCTATACTTTGGCTTGTGGATTTGTTTGGGTTGAATTTTTGGTACTTATAACTTATTTTTTTGTCTTGTTTTAGATTTCAACCTTTTCCAAATTGTGATATTGATTTACCTTGTTTTTCTTGGTTTGGTTTGAATCTTGCGAAGTTTTGGGTTATCTGACTGATTGAAAAGGTCTGCAAAGGTTTGTTGGTCTTAAGATACTTTTCAAACATTTCCTTTTTGAATGATTTGAGACTTTATGCTTACCACAACCTATCTTGGATTTCTCTTTCTTGACGCTTGTTTTGTCAAGACATTTGAGTGATTCCTCTTTCTCCTTATCATTTTTTGTATTCTTCTCTGAACTTTCTTGTATTCCTTGAATGATTTTCGATTGTCGAGTCCTTGATTAAGTGAGTTATCTTCATGTAATTCTCAATATCTTGTGAGTGCATGATTTGTTTGAAATCCTTTTTGCTTCATGTCTTTTATCTCTACATTCACCCCATTCATTTTTAATTGAAAGTAAAGGATTTTTAAAGGATTTGCATTTGTTGTCTTGATGTATTAGAATCAAACAAAGAAGATAATTGCATTATTTTTGGTGGGTAGTCTAGATAACTAGGTTCCATTTAGAAATTTTCATTTGGGAATTGGGTGTTTTGTTTTAAGAAAGTTTAACCTCTTCTCCATATTGTATGTAATATTCATTGAAGAAAGTATTTGCATCTCATTTTTCTGCATTCTTTTGGAATCGAGTCTACAACATCATCAGTTTCACTTTCTCACCCTTGAGTAAACAACAACCCTAAAATGAAGCACTTATAAAATTGATCAAACACTTTTATATTTTTTGGTAGTGTAGGGAATTGGAATAGTTTGTGAGGATAACTTTCCAAATCCATCAGACAAACTCATAATATTGTGATAGGGAGAGTAAATCCAATTTTCATATAAGCATAGATGGACATGCACATGAAATTCACATAATCCAATTTTCGTATTATTATCCTTCTTGGCTTGCTTTAGGGACATCTGTTTGTATGGTTGTAGTCTTAAAAACACCCAATCCCCTACTTCAAAACTTATTTCACTACGATGTTGATCTTCTTGTTGTTTCATATGATTTTGTGCCATGGTTAGGTTGCCCTTTAATATTTGG
>JASDQU010680332.1:0-17948 GCA_032191745.1 Picea mariana | reverse complement strand
TGTTGAGGTGTCAACCTTGTAGGTTGAGGTGTTTTAGAAGAAGGAGAATTATTCTCTCTATAGATGTTAGGATTGGTCCTTCTAGTAGCCATAGCCATATTTTTACTTTCAACATTTCTTGCCACCCTAAATGCATTCTCCAATGATTTGGGTTCCCAAAGGCGAACCTCATGTTTAATATTATCTCTTAAAGTTCCTATGAATACATCAATCAAGTGCTCATCTGGAATATTTGTTACCTTTATATCCAATCTTTGGATGTTCTCAATGTGCTCTTTAACTGAACCCTTTTGCTTGAGATTTATCAATTGGCTAAAGAAGGTATTGCTCCTTGTATCCTCATAGTGTTCTATCATTTCTTCCATGAAAATTGTCCAAGTGAGTGATTTTTTATAACAAAGCCATATATACCATAAAAATTGATTGGGTTCTAAATATAAAGAAGCAATTTGTACCTTTTGTGTATGTGGCACATTATGTAGATCAAAGAATTGCTCCATCTGAAGTATCCATGTGATAGGTTCCTTGCCATCAAACTTACTCATATCGATCTTAGGAACGCGGTTAGTATTCAACCCAAAGTTACAGTTTCTCCATTCTTGATTCACCTTCCTTGTGTCCTCATCATGAATTTCATGGGATACATTTTCACTTTCAGGTGTCCTCTCTATTACGAAATTTTTCAATCGTTCCATGATCTCCTCTTTTAAACCATCCATCTTACTATGGATTGCCTCCAACTTAGCTTCCATCTCTTATAGTTCATATTTTGTTACTGTCTTATTTTGTAAATCATTTATGTCCCTACGCATTTATTCACCTTCATCAAGAGTCCAATTAGGATTTTTTGGAGGCTTATTTGGTGTAGAAGTTCCCTTTTTGGGTGGCATGGTTGCCAAGTATCACTTTTGAACCTTGATTTTGAGGTGGTTCTGCTAGACAATCTTTCTTCTATTGGATCTCCAACGTTTCATCCCTTCTGGGTATTAAACTTTATTTTTTGTAGTTCTATGATATTTCTTATCTCCAATGCCACAGTTGTGATCAAAATTGGATGTGCCAAGTAGAATTTATGGTAGCATCCCCGCAACTTGCTTCTTTTTGGCCTTTCCAGGAGATCTCACTTGTATAGCGTGCCCCACCAGTCATCAAGAACTTCGTCCGATTCGGCCATTCGAGGGTCGATTCCTGGCATCTCTTCAAACAAAGCATAAAACATTTTTGAAATTGGACGAATGATGATTGAAAGTGGTTATGGCTTCCTACAAACAAATTATGATATGAGTACAATCGCCAGTTAGGAGAGTGACAAGAACCTTTAGACACTTGAAAATCTCTGCACTTTTGGAAGCTTATGATAGGTGTGAAAAAGTTATTTAGCTACCAAATTTTTTAACTTTCGGTAGCTATCAGGTATAAAACTTTGACCTTTAGCTACTGAAAATCATATTTTCTTCCACAATTAAAACATGAACCAAATTCATGAAATCCCCGATTATGCCACCCTAAAAACTCAAAAAACTCATGTGGATACATCATAATTCAAAACTTATCATGTGACAATATCTGACACTAACTTTTAATATGGATGTCAGTTTGAAGCATCAGATATACCATTGGAAAATTTCTCCTGAGCACCTTACCATGAAAGCACCAGCAACTTGATCATAAAATTTGCAAAATAGATAACTGGAAAAATAGATGACCTATATTATAAGACCCTAACAACGGGGATACCCCTCTCACACAGGGGTTAAACACAAGGTCACATGCGGGATAGAGATGGATATTTCCCCTCCAAATATTAACCCATGTACTAGAAAGATTGTATATTGGGGGTTATTTTTGAGGATAAATTATTTTCATTTGGTATCAAATCCTTGTGAATTCTGAATCCGTTCAGGGTCCCCTGAAGTTTTCTGGTCCACTTGTCTCCAGTTCTCTTGAAGAATTTCAAACTTGTTATCCTGCCCATATGTTCCTTCTTGACTGTCGATTGACCCCACCCGAAGGCTGACTATGATTTGGTAACCTTAGTGGCACATATCTGTAGGGTTAATACACAAGGTGACAGTGAAGGGGATTCTCCATTGTACCTGGATCAGATGCTGGTCAAACTCACTTGGCCTCCTTGGAGAGTACACCCATGGGTAAACCTATGTGGGAACTTGCACCAAGGCATAATTCTGTTAAGAAGATCACCAATGTAACAGATCAACTCGCTCTATCCTATCCCCTTCCTATATTGATCTCGCGATGTTGGATTTCATTAACAACTAGCAGTTTCATTTTGGGAAGGTTTGTTTGATTGTTTTCTTCTTAGATTTGTATCATGGGCTATTTGTTTTCCTTATTGGACCTTAGTTTGAGTCAGTGTAAATGGTGTCAACTCCTGGGAGTACCAACGAAGGAACCCCTTTTCCTGGAGAACCTTTCACTTTTCCTTCTTTTGGAAACGTTGGTCCTCCTTGCATTGCTACATTGAGTCTTCAGGGACTCACAATCAGATTACTATTTTGGTTGTTCCCCAATGCTTTGTATGCACCTAGTGCCTTATATGTAAGAACACCACCCACACATCAACCTCATGTCGACCTTTCTTCTTCTTCACCCATTAGGTCTCCTTCCCTTTCTCCTTCTTCACATAGTGAAATCTCTAAAGCGAGTAGCCACATTGATAAGAAGAAGAAGAAAGGGAAAGGGAAGAAGAAGAAGAACCAGAAAGGGAACAAGCCTCCAACCACATCAAATCATGTTGGAGATAAGAAAACAACTATGGTTAATCGTATTGGGAGTGTTGATAAAGTTGACATGTCGAAAATGAAGAATCCTAATCCCAAATTCCTTTGCAAGATTTGTAAGGGTAATCATTTCTCAGGGATTTCCTTGGTCTCCCCAAGGTCTTAGAAATTTGGTCTTCCACGTCATCAGCCCCTGCAGGACATGTTGGTGACACCCCGTCAGCTAATGACATTAAGGTTGGTAAGAAGAAGATAACTTTCAAATTTCCTTTCTTGTTATGTGAAGGTGATCATCACTCTCACATTTTCCATCATATGGACAAGGCTTATTATATTTTGTAAAAGCTTCAAATTCCAACTGGTTATCGTAATATTTCTTCCAAACTTTCATTAGTTGATGTATTTGTCAATCTCGTTCAATCACCAGTCAGTCTGGTTGATCAGGTGATCAATATGGTTTCATCCCCGGTTCAACCACAATCCCAAGTAGTTTATCCAGTTCTGACATCGATCAACCCCACTCTTCATTTGAACAGTGAAACCCGAGTGGTTGATCCAGTTCCAAGATCGATTGATCCCACTCCTCCCTTAAAGAGTGAAACTAAAGTGATTGATCCAGTTCCATCATCGATTGATACAACTCATCCCTTGAAGAGTTCAACCCAAGTGATCGATCTAGTTCTGTTCCCTGCAACTTACGCCCGTGACTCAGAATATGTTGACCTTTGATAAAAGAATTATTCAAACTTTAGGGATCCTTCCTCAGTTTCTAGTTAATTTGGGAGGAAAAATGGCCTACATCGATGTGATGGAAGTTCATGACCCCTTGGACTTTAACCTACTCCTTGGGAGATACTATGCCTACGTTATGAGAGATTTTGTGTCCACTCTCTTTCAAGTGATATGTTTCCCTCACAATAGAGGCATAGTAATGATAAACCAACTTTCATTCATTTACCCTCATCTGATGGTCAACCATCCACCTTCCCTCAACGGTCCATACATGCCAGCGGCGTCCGCCCTGCCGTAGGTAAATTATGTAATGACCTGCCCCATGCGTTCAAACCTGCATGAGAGGGAATCCCTCCCTTCTACTGACTTAAATCCGGTATTTGACATGGTCATCTCTTCGATGGGGATATTGGAGCCAGATCTTTCTACCTTTATCAAGGTCGTCAACATGTATTCCTTCTGGAGTGATTTTATTCCATCTAGAAAAGAACTCATGGAAGCCATGGCTGAGGTTTTTACCTTGACATGTGTTTTTTCCAGAGTGTTATCCTCTTGGAAGCCTTGAATAAGGAGAATCTATGAGCATAGTTTTCCTCTCTGTAGGAAGCTCGTTAAAAAATGATATAGAAATCTAGGGATTAAATCCAGAGCCACGAGCATAGTTTTTCTTCTCTGTGGCAGGCTCTTTAAAAAATGAAAAATATGTCTTGAGCATAGTTTTTATTCTCTGTGGGAATATCATTAAAAAATGAAACACATGTCACGAGCATAGTTTTCCTCTTTGTAGCAAGCTCGTTAAAAATTGAAATAGGAATATGGGGATTGAACCCGGAGCCATGAGCATAGTTTTTCTTCTTTGTTGCAAGCTCGTTAAAAAATGAAAGAGAGGTCTTGAGCGTAGCTATTTTACCGTGTCAAACTCATTAAAAAATGAAACAGTCACCAATCCTAACAAGTCTATTCTTTCACTAGATCTTGTAGATATCGAGTCGAGTCGTTAGTAAGATCTCATAGATGTCAAGTCGAGTCTTTCATTAGGTCTCATATTTGAACCTTCCTTTCATCCATCCTTATCCTTTCTCTCCATCTAGTACATAAATTGGTGACAACCTCAAAATCGACGAATGTAATGAAGATGGGGGGCCATGTCTCCAACATTTGATTTTCAGGAGATAAGCTAATAGATTTTCAAGTTAGCGGAAGAGTACCAACCATCCATGGGTATCCCTACCTTTAGAAATTAAATTGGGAATTTACAATAATAAGTTTAATTTTGTTTCAAGCTTGTCTAAAAATGAAACCAATATCGAGCTTAGTCTTTGTTCTTTCTCATGCTCGTAAATACATCAGAATGTTAACGAGCAAAAAATAACCTTTGGACACTTGAAACATCCAGAACTCCGTCCGATTCGGTCGTGTATCAAAAGGATAATGATCGTTTTATAGGCACAATATAGGGTTATAATCACTTGATTGGAAAAGGGAGAAACAAAGCATAAAAGTTTTCTGAAATCGGACAAATGATGATCGAAAGTGGTTATAGCTGCCTACAAACAAATTATGATATGAGTACAATCGCCAGTTAGGAGAGTGACAAGAACCTTTAGACACTTGAAATATTATGCACTTTTGGCAGCTTATGATAGGTGTAAAAAAGTTGTTTAGCTATCGAATGTTTTAACTTTCAGTAGCTATCAGGTATAAAATTTTGACCTTTAGCTACCGAAAATCATATTTGCTTCCACAATTAAAACATGAACCAAATTCATGAAATTCCTGACTATGCCACTCTAAAAAATCTAAAAACTCATGTGGATACATCATAATTCAAAACTTATCATGTGACAATATCTGACTCTATCTTTTAATATGGTTGTCGGTTTGAAGCATCAGATATACCACTGGAAAATTTCTCCTAAGCACCTTACCATGAAAGCACCTGCAACTTGATCACAAAATTTGCAAAATAGATAACTGGAAAAATGGATGACCTATATTATAGGACGCTAACAATGGGGATACCCCTCTCACACAAGGGTTAAACACAAGAATGCATGCAAGATAGAGACAAATATTTCCCCTCCAAATCATAACCCATTTACTATAAAGATCGTATATTGGGGGTTATTCTTGAGGATCAATTATTTTCATTTGGTATCAAATCTTTGTGAATTCTAAATCCATTCAGGGTCCTCTGAAGTTTTCTGGTCCACTTGTCCTCAGTTCTCTTGAAGAATTTTGGACTTGTTATCCCGCCCATATGTTCCTTCCCGACTGTCGATTGAACCCACCCGAAGCCTGAATGTGAGTTGGTAACTTTAGTGGCACCTATCTGTAGGGTTGATACACAAGGTGACAGTGAAGGCGATTCTCTGTTGTACCTAGATCAGATGTTGTTCAAACTCACTTGGGCTCCTTAGAGAGTACACCGATGGGTAAACCTATGTGGGAACTTTCACCAAGGCGTAATTCTGCTAAGAAGATCACTAATGTAACAGATCCACCTGCTCTATCCTATCCCCTTTCTATATTGATCTCACGATGTTGGATTTCATCACCAACTAGCGGTTTCATTTTGGGAAGGTTTGTTTGATTGTTTTCTTCTTAGATTTGTAGCATGTGCTATTTGTTTTCCTTAGTGGACCTTAGGTTGAGTCAGTGTAAATGGTGTCAACTCCTGGGAGTACCAACGGAGGAACCCCTTTTCCTCGGGAACCTTTCACTTTTTGTTCTTTTGGAAACGTTGGTCCTCCTTGCATTGCCACACTGAGTCTTCAGGGACTCACAATCGAATTACTGGTTTGGTTGTTCCCCAGTGCATCAGATGCACCTAGTGCCTTATATGTAAGAACACCACCCACACATTAACCTCATGTCGACCTTTTTTCTTATTCACCCATCAGGTCTCCTTCCCTTTCTCCTTCTTCACCTAGTGAAAGATCTAAAGCGAGTAGCCAAATTGATAAGAAGAAGAAGAAAGGGAAAGAGAAGAAGAAGAAGAACCAAAAAGGGACCAAGCCTCCAACCACATTAGATCATGTTGGATCTAAGAAAACAACTACAGCTAATCGTATTGGGAGTGTTTATAAAGTCGACAAGTCTAAAACGAAGAATCCTAATCCCAAATTCCTTTGCAGGATTTGTAAGGGTAACCATTTCTGAGGGATATCCTTGGTCTCCCCAAGGTCTTAGAAATTTGGTCTTCCACGTCATCAGCCCCTGCAGGACATGTTGGTGACACCCCGTCAGCTAATGACATTAAGGTTGGTAATAAGAAGATAAATTTCAAATTTCCTTTCTTGTTATGTGAAGGTGATCATCACTCTCACATTTTCCCTCATATGGACGAGGCTTATTATATTTTGTTAAAGCTTCAAATTCCAACTGGTTATCATAACATTTCTTCCAAACTTAAATTAGTTGATGGATTGGTCAATCTGGTTCAATCACCAGTTAGTCTGGTTGATCAGGTGATCAATATGCTTTCATCCCTGGTTCAACCACAATCCCAAGTAGTTGATCCAGTTCCGTCATCGATCAACCCCACTCTTAATTTGAGCAATGAAACCCGAGTGGTCGATCCAATTCCAACATCGATTGATCCCACTCCTCCCTTAAAGAGTGCAACCAAAGTGGTCAATCCAGTTCCATCATCGATCGATACAAATCCTCCCTTGAAGAGTTCAACCCAAGTGATCGATCTAGTTCTATCATCGATCAATCCCACTCCTCCCTTGATGAGTGAAACCAATGTGGTCGATCCATTTATGTCATCCGTTGATCCCACTCCTAAATCAAAGAGTGATGATTTCGCTCAGGTATACGTTGTTAATACTGATTCACCTAGACAAGTGGGCACTCTTCCCATCCTGATGGCACTCCCTTCAAGCAATCAAATGATTTCTATTAATTAGAATAATTTGACAAAACCTCATCTTCCTTCTTACATGCCTTTCCAAATCACCATACAGGCTTGTGATAGGAATGTTCCTAACACTTTAATAGACGAAGGTGCCTTTGTTAGCATCTTATCCATGAATTCTTGGCAATATTTTAGTTTGCCGCAGCTTGCGTCCGTGACTCAGAATATGTTGACCTTTGATAGAAGAACTAGTCAAACTTTAGGGGTCCTTCCTCATTTTCCAGTTAATTTGGGAGGAAAAATGGTCTACGTCTATGTGATGGAAGTTCATGGACCCTTGGAATTTAACCTACTCCTTGGGCGAGACTATATCTACGTTATGAGAGATTTTGTGTCCACTCTCTTTCAAGTGATATGTTTCCCTCACAATAGAAACATAGTAATGATAAACCAAATTTCATTCATTTATCCTCATCTGATGGTCAACCATACACCTTCCCTCAATGCTCCATACATGCCAGTGATGTCCTCCCTGTCGCAGGTCAATTATGTAATGACCTGCCCCATGCGTTCAACCCTGCATGAGAGGGAATCCCTCCCTTCTCCTGACTTATATCAGGTATTTGACATGGTCATATCTTCGATGGGGATATTGGAGCCAGATCTTTGTACCTTTATCAAGGTCGTCAACATGTATTCCTTCCAGAGTGATTTTACTCCATCTAAAAAATAACTCATGGAAGCCATGGCTAACGTTTTTACCTTGACATGTGTTTCTTCCAGAGTGTTATCCTCTTGAAAGCCTTGATTAAGGAGAAGCTATGAGCATAGTTTTCCTCTCTATAGAAAACTCGTTAAAAAATGAAATAGAAATATGGGGATTAAACCCAGACCCATGAGCATAGTTTTTCTTCTTTGTGGCAAGCTCTTTAAAAAATGAAAAATAAGTCTTGAGCATAGTTTTTATTCTCTGTGGAAATATCATTAAAAAATGAAACACATGTCACGATCATAGTTTTCCTCTTTGTAACAAGCTCGTTAAAAAATGAAATAGGAATCTAGGGATTGAACCTAGAGCCATGAGCATAGTGTTTCTTCTCTGTCGCATCCTCATTAAAAAATGAAACAAAGATCTTGAGCGTAGCTATTTTACCATGTGAAACTCGTTAAAAAATGAAACAGTCACCAATCCTAACAAGTCTATTCTTTCACTAGATCTCGTAGATATCGAGTCAAATCTTTAGTGAGGTCTCATAGATTTCGAGTCGAGTCTTTCATTAGGTCTCGTCTTTGAACCTTCTTTTCATTCATCCTTATCCTTTTTCTCCATCTAGTACATAAATTGGTGACAACCTCAAAGTCAACGAATGTAATGAAGCTGGGGGGGCATGTCTCCATAATTTGATTGTCATTATGAAGATAAGCCAATAGATTTTCAAGTTGGGGGAAGAGTACCAGCCATCCATGGGTATCCCTACCTTTAGAAATTACGTTGGGAATTTAAAATAATATGTTTAATTTTGTTTCAAGCTCGTCTAAAAATGAAACCAATATTGAGCTTAGTCTTTGTTCTTTCTTGTGCTCGTAAATACATCAGAATGTTAACGAGCAAAAAATAACCTTTAGAAACTTGAAACGTCGAGAACTCCGTCCGATTTGGTCGTGCATCAGAAGGATAATGAACATTTTATACGCACATTCTAGGGTTATAATCACTTGATTGGACAAGGGAGAAACAAATCATAAAACTTTTCTGAAATCGGACAAATGATGACTGAAAGTGGTTATAGTTGCCTACAAACAAATTATGATATGAGTACAATCGCCAGTTGGGAGAGTGACAAGAACCTTTAGACACTTGAAATATTCTGCACTTTTGGCAGCTTATGATAGGTGTGAAAAAGTTGTTTGGCTACCGAATGTTTTAACTTTCGATAGCTATTAGGTATAAAATTTTGACCTTTAGCTACCGAAAATCATATTTGCTTCCACAATTAAAACATGAACCAAATTCATGAAATCCTCGATTATCCCACTCTAAAAAATCTAAAAACTCATGTGGATACATCATAATTCAAAACTTATCATGTGACAATATATGACTCTAACTTTTAATATGGATGTCGGTTTGAAGCATCAGATATACCACTGGAAAATTTCTCCTGAGAACCTTACCATGAAAGCACCTGCAACTTGATCATAAAATTTGCAAAATAGATAACTAGAAAAATGGATGACCTATATTATAAGACCCTAACAACGGGGATACCCCTCTCACACAGGGGTTAAACACAAGGTCGCATGCAGGATAGAGACGAATATTTCCCCTCCAAATCTTAACCCATTTACTGGAAAGATCGTATATTGGGGGTTATTCTTTAGGATCAATTATTTTCATTTCGTATCAATTCTTTGTGAATTCTGAATCCATTCAGGGTCCTTTGAAGTTTTCTGGTCCACTTATCCTCAGTTCTCTTGAAGAATTACAAGCTTGTTATCCTGCCCATATGTTCCTTCCCGACTGTCGATTGAACCCACCCGAAGCCTGAATGTGAGCTCGTAACTTTAGTGGCACATATCTGTAGGTTTGATACACAAGGTGACAGTGAAGGGGATTTTCTGTTGTACCTAGATCAGATGTTGTTTAAACTCACTTGGGCTCCTTATAGAGTACACCCATGGGTAAACCTATGTGGGAACTTGCACCAAGGCATAATTCTGTTAAGAATATCACCAATGTAATAGATCCACCTGCTCTATCCTATCCCCTTCATATATTGATCTCGCGATGTTGGATTTCGTCACCAACTAGCACTTTCATTTTGGGAAGGTTTATTTGATTTTTTTCTTCATAGATTTGTAGCATGTGATATTTTTTTTCCTTAGTGGACCTTAGGTCGAGTCAGTGTAAATGGTGTCAACTCCTGGGAGTACCAACGGAGGAACCCCTTTTTGTGGGGAGCCTTTCTCTTTTCCTTCTTTTGGAAATGTTGGTCCTCCTTCCATTGCCACACTGAGTCTTCAGGGACTCACAATCAAATTACTAGTTTGGTTGTTCCCCAGTGCTTTAGATGCACCTAGTGCCTTAGATGTAATAACACCACCCACACATCAACCTCATGTCAACCTTTCTTCTTCTCCACCCGTCAGGTCTCCTTCCCTTTCTCCTTCTTCACCTAGTGAAATCTCTAAAGTGAGTAGCCAAATTGATAAGAAGAAGCAGAAAGGGAAAGAGAAGAAGAAGAAGAACCAGAAAGGGAAAAAGCCTCCAACCACATTAGATCATGTTGGATCTAAGAAAACAACTACGGTTAATCGTGTTGGGAGTGTTGATAAAGTCGACAAGTCCAAAACGAAGAATCCTAATCCCAAATTCCTTTGCAGGATTTGTAAGGGTAACCATTTCTGAGGGATTTCCTTGGTCTCCCCAAGGTCTTAGAAATTTGGTCTTCCACATCATCATCCCCTGCAGGACATGTTTCTAACACCCCATCAGCTAATGATATTAAGGTTGGTAAGAAGAAGATAACTTTCAAATTTTCTTCCTTGTTATGTGAAGGTGATCATCACTCTCACATTTTCCCTCATATGGACGAGGCTTATTATATTTTGTAAAAGATTCAAATTCCAATTGGTTATCGTAATATTTCTTCCAAACTTTCATTAGTTGATGGATTGGTCAATCTGGTTCAATCGCCAGTCAATCTAGTTGATCAGGTGATCAATATGGTTTCATCCCCGGTTCAACCATAATCCCAAGTAGTTGAACTAGTTCCATCATCGATCAACCCCACTCTTCATTTGAACAGTGAAACCCGAGTGGTCGATCCAATTCCAACATCGATTGATCCCACTCCTCCCTTAAAGAGTGCAACCAAAGAGGTCGATCTAGTTCCATCATCGATCGATACAAATCCTCCCTTGAAGAGTTCAACCCAAGTGATCGATCTAGTTCTGTCATCGATCGTTCCCACTCCTCCCTTGAAGAGTGAAACCAAAGTGGTCGATCCAGTTCTGTCATCAATCGATCCCACTCCTAAATAAAAGAGTGATGATGTCACTCAGGTATACCTTTTTAATATTGATCCACCTAGACAAGGGGGCACTCTTCCCATCCTGATGGCACCCCCTTCAAGCAATCAAATGATTTCTATTGATTGGAATAATTTGACAAAACCTCATCTTCCCTCTTACATTCCTTTCCAAATCACCATACAGGCTAGTGATACGAATATTCCTAACACTTTAATAGATGAAGGTGCCTCTGTTAGCATCTTATCCATGAATTCTTGGCAATATTTTGGTTCCCAACAGCTTGCGCCCGTGACTCAAAATATGTTTCCCTTTCATAGAAGAACTAGTCAAACTTTAGGGATCCTTCGTCAGTTTCCAATTAATTTGGGAGGAAAAATGGTCTACGTCAATGTGATGGAAGTTCATGACCCCTTGGAATTTAACCTACTCCTTGGGTGAGACTATGTCTATGTTATGAGAGATTTTGTGTCCACTCTCTTTCAAGTGATATGTTTCCCTAACAATAGAAACATAGTAACGATAAACCAACTTTCATTCATTTACTGTCATCTGATGGTCAACCATCCACCTTCACTCAACGGTCCATACATGCCAGCGATGTCTGCCCTGTCGCAGGTCAATTATGTAATGACCTGCCCCATGCATTCAACCCTGCATGAGAGGGAATCCCTCCCTTCTCCTGACCTATATCAGGTATTTGACATGGTCATCTCTTCGATGGGGATATTGGAGCTAGATCTTTGTACCTTTATCAAGGTCGTCAACATGTATTCCTTCCAGAGTGATTTTATTCCATCTAGAAAATAACTCATGGAAGCCATGGCTAATGTTTTTACCTTGACATGTGTTTCTTCCAGAGTGTTATCCTCTTGGAATCCTTGATTAAGGAGAAGCTATGAGCATAGTTTTCCTCTCTGTAGCAAGCTCGTTAAAAAATGAAATAGAAATTTGGGGATTAAACCCAGAGCCACGAGCACAATTTTTCTTCTCTATGGCAAGCTCTTTAAAAAATGAAAAATAAGTCTTGAGCATAGTTTTTATTCTCTGTGGAAATATCATTAAAAAATGAAACACATGTCACGAGCATATTTTTCCTCTTTGTATCAATCTCATTAAAAAATGAAATAGGAATCTAGGGATTGAAACCGGAGCGATGAGCATAGTTTTTCTTCTCTGTTGCAAGCTCGTTAAAAAATGAAACAGAGGTCTCGAGCGTAGCTATTTTACCATGTCAAACTCGTTAAAAAATGAAACAGTCACCAATCCTAACAAGTCTATTCTTTCACTAGATCTTGTCGATATCGAGTCGAGTCTTTAGTGAGATCTCATAGATGTTGAGTCGACTCTTTCATTAGGTCTCTTATTTGAACCTTCCTTTCATCCATCCTTATCCTTTTTCTCCATCTAGTACATAAATTGGTGACAACCTCAAAGTCGAAGAATGTAATGAAGCTAGGGGGGCATGTCTCCATCATTTGATTGTCAGGAGATAAGCCAATAGATTTTCAAGTTGGGGGAAGAGTACCAACCATCCATGGGTATCCCTACCTTTAGAAATTATGTCGGGAATTTACAATAATATGTTTAATTTTGTTTCAAGCTTGTCTAAAAATGAAACCAATATCGAGCTTAGTCTTTGTTCTCTCTCGTGCTCCTAAATACATCAGAATGTTAATGAGAAAAAAATATCCCTTAGACACTTGAAACATCAAGAACTCCGTCCGATTTGGTCACGCATCAGAAGGAAGATGATAATTTTATAGGCACAATCTAGGGTTATAATCACTTGATTGGAAAGGGAGAAACAAAGCATAAAACTTTTCTGAAATCGGACGAATGATGATCGAAAGTGGTTATAGCTGCCTACAAACAAATTATGATATGAGTACAATCGCTAGTTAGGAGAGTGACAAGAACCTTTAGACACTTGAAATATTATGCACTTTTGGCAGCTTATGATAGGTGTAAAAAATTCGTTTAGCTACCGAATGTTTTAACTTTCAGTAGCTACTAGGTATAAAATTTTGACCTTTAGCTACCGAAAATCATATTTGCTTCCACAATTAAAACATGAACCAAATTCATGAAATCCCTGATTATGCCACTCTAAAAAATCTAAGAACTCATGTGGATACAACATAATTCAAAACTTATCATGTGACAATCTCACTCTAAATTTTAATATGGATGTCGGTTTGAAGCATCAGATATACCACTGGAAAATTTCTCCTGAGCACCTTACCATGAAAGCACATGCAACTTGACCATAAAATTTGCAAAATAGATAACTGGAAAAATGGATGACCAATATTATAAGACCCTAAAAACGGGGATACCCCTCTCACACAGGGGTTAAACACAAGGTCGCATGCAAAATAGAGACGAATATTTCCCCTCCAAATCTTAACCCATTTACTGGAAAGATCGTATATTGCGGGTTATTCTTGAGGATCAATTATTTTCATTTGGTATCAAATATTCAGGAATTCTGAATCCGTTCAGGGTCCTCTGAAATTTTCTGGTCCACTTGTCCTCAGTTCTCTTGAAGAATTTTGGACTTGTTATCCTTCCCATTAGTTCCTTCCCGACTTTCTATTGAACCCACTCGAAGCTTGAATGTGAGTTGGTAACTTTAGTGGCACATATCTGTAGGGTTGATACACAAGCTGGCAGTGAAGGGGATTCTCTATTGTACCTAGATCAGATGTTATTCAAACTCACTTGGGCTCCTTAGAGAGTACACCCATGGGTAGACCTATGTGGGAACTTGCACCAATGCGTAATTCTGTTAAAAAGATGACCAATGTAATAGATCCACCTGCTCTATCCTATCCCCTTCCTATATTGATCTCGCGATGTTGGATTTCATCACCAACTGGCGGTTTCATTTTGGGAAGGTTTGTTTGATTGTTTTCTTCTTAGATTTGTATCATGTGCTATTTGTTTTCCTTAGTGGACCTTAGGTCAAGTCAGTGTAAATGGTGTGAACTCCTGGGAGTACCAATGGAGGAACCCCTTTTTCTCGGGAACCTTTCAATTTTCCTTTTTTTGGAAACGTTGGTCCTCCTTGCATTGCCACGCTGAGTCTTCAGGGACTCACAATCAGATTACTGATTTGGTTGTTCCCTAGTGCTTAAGATGCACCTAGTGCCTTAGATGTAAGAACACCACCCACACATCAACCTCATGTCGATCTTTCTTCTTCTTCACCCATCAGGTCTCCTTCCCTTTCTCCTTCTTCACCTAGTGAAAGCTCTAAAGCGAGTAGCCAGATTGATAAGAAGAAGAAGAAAGGGAAAGAGAAGAAGAAGAAGAACCAGAAAGGGACCAAGCCTCTAACAAAATTAGATCATTCTGGATCTAAGAAAACAACTACGGTTAATCATATTGGGAGTGTTGATAAAGTTGACACGTCTAAAATGAAGAATCCTAATCCCAAATTCACTTGCAGGATTTGTAAGGGTAACCATTTCTGAGAGATTTCCTTGGTCTCCCCAAGGTCTTAGAAATTTGATCTTCCATGTCATCAGCCCCTGCAGGACATGTTGGTGACACCCCATCATCTAATGACATTAAGGTTGGTAAGAAGAAGATAACTTTCAAATTTCCTTTCTTGTTATGTGAAGGTGATCATCACTCTCACATTTTCCCTCATATGGACGAGGCTTATTATATTTTGTAAAAGCTTCAAATTCCAACTGGTTATCGTAATATTTCTTCCAAACTTTCATTAGTTGATGGATTGGTCAATCCGCTTCAATCGTCAGTCAGTCTGGTTGATCAGGTGATCAATATAGTTTCATCCCCGGTTCAACCACAATCCCAAGTAGTTGATCCAGTTCCATCATCGATCAACCCCACTCTTCATTTGAACAGTGAAACCCGAGTGGTCAATCTGATTCCAACATCGATTGATCCCACTCCTCCCTTAAAGAGTGCAACCAAAGTGGTCGATCTAGTTCCATCATCGATTGATACAACTCCTCCCTTGAAGAGTTCAACCCAAGTGATCGATCTAGTTCTATCATTGATCGATCGCTCTCCTCCCTTGAAGAGTGAAACCAAAGTGGCCGATGCAGTTCTGTCATCAGTCGATCCCACACCTAAATCAAAGAATGATGATGTCGCTCAGGTATACCCTGTTAATACTAATTCACCTAGACAAGGGGGCACTCTTCCCATCCTGATGGCACCCCCTTTAAGAAATCAAATGATTTCTATTAATTGGAATAATTTGACAAAACCTCATATTCCCTCTTACATGCCTTTCTAAATCACCATACAGGCTTGTGATAGGAATGTTCCTAAAACTTTAATAGATGAAGGTGCCTCTGTTAGCATCTTATCCATGAATTCTTAGCAATATTTTGGTTTCCCGCAGCTTGTGCCCATGACTTGGAATATGTTGACCTTTGATAGAAGAACTAGTCAAACTTTAGAGATCCTTCCTCAATTTCCAGTAAATTTGGGAGGAAAAATGGTCTACGTCAATGTGATGGAAGTTCATGACACCTTGGACTTTAACCTACTCCTTGGGAGAGACTATGTCTACGCTATGAGAGATTTTGTGTCCACTCTCTTTCAAGTGATATGTTTCCCTCACAATAGAAACATAGTAATGATAAATCAACTTTCATTCATTTACCCTCATCTAATGGTCAACCATCCACCTTCCCTCAACGGTCCATACATGCCAGCGATGTCCGCCCTACAACAGGTCAATTATGTAATGACCTGCCCCAAGCGTTCAACCTTGCATGAGAGGGAATCCCTCCCTTCTCCTGGATTATATCAGGTATTTGACATGGTCATATCTTCGATGGGGATATTGGAGCCAGATATTTGTACCTTTATCAAAGTCGTCAACATGTATTCCTTCCAGAGTGATTTTACTCCATCTAGAAAAGAACTCATGGAAGCCATGGCTGACATTTTTACCTTGACATGTGTTTCTTCCAGAGTGTTATCCTCTTGGAAGCCTTGATTAAGGAGAAGCTATGAGCATAGTTTTCCTCTCTGTAGCAAGGTCATTAAAAAATGAAATAGAAATCTGGGGATTAAACCCAGAGCCATGAGCATAGTTTTTCTTCTCTGTGGAAAGCTCTTTAAAAAATGAAAAATAAGTCTTGAGCATAGTTTTTATTCTCTATGGAAATATCATTAAAAAATCAAACACATGTCACGAGCATAGTTTTCCTCTTTGTGGCAAGCTCGTTAAAAAATGAAATAGGAATCTGGGGATTGAACCTAGAGACATGAGCATAGTTTCTCTTCTCTGTTGCATGCTCATTAAAAAATGAAACAGATATCTTGAGCGTAGCTATTTTACCGTGTCAAACTCGTTAAAAAATGAAACAGTCACCAATCCTAACAAGTCTATTCTTTCACTAGATCTCATATATATCGAGTTGAATCTTTAGTGAGATCTCATAGATGTCGAGTCCAGTCTTTCATTAGGTCTCGTATTTGAAGCTTCCTTTCATCCATCCTTATCCCTTTTCTCCATCTAGTACATAAATTGGTGACAACCTCAAAGTCGACGAATGTAATGAAGTTGGGGGGGCATGTATCCATCATTTTAATTTCATTATGGAGATAAGCCAATAGATTTCCAAGTTGGGGGAAGAGTACTAACCATCCATGGGTATCCCTACCTTTAGAAATTACGTTGGTAATTTACAATAATAAGTTTAATTTTTTTTCAAGCTTGTCTAAAAATGAAACCAATATTGAGCTTAGTCTTTTTTATTTCTTGTGCTTGTAAATACATCAGAATGTGAACGAGCAAAAAATAGACTTTAGACACTTAAAACATCGAGAAATCCATCTGATTTGGTTGTGCATCAGAAGGATAATGATCGTTTTATATGCACATTCTAGGCTTATAATCACTTGATTGGACAAGGGAGAAACAAAGCATAAAACTTTTCTGAAATCGAATGAATGATGATCGAAAGTGGTTATAGCTGCCTACAAAAAAATTACAATATGAGTACAATCGCCAGTTAGGAGAGTGACAAGAACCTTTAGACACTTGAAATATTATGCACTTTTGGCAGCTTATGAGAGGTGTGAAAAAGTTGTTTGGCTACCAAATGTTTTAACTTTCGGTAGCTATCAGGTATAAAATTTTGACGTTTAGCTACCGAAAATCATATTTGTTTCCACAATTAAAACATGAACCAAATTATGCCACTCTAAAAAATCTAAAAACTCATGTGGATACATCATAATTCAAAACTTATCATGTGACAATATCTGGCTCTAACTTTTAATATGGATGTCGGTTTGAAGCATCAGATATACCACTGGAAATTTTCTCCTGAGAACCTTACCATGAAAGCACTTGCAACTTGATCATAAAATTTGCAAAATGGATGACCTATATTATAAGACCCTAACAACGGGTGTTATCACTGAAATTTCGTCCGCACAGGGCGACAAGAACTCAACATCATCAACACAGAAAAACAATCATCCATGGCACAAGGATTAACTCCACAGCACATCAAAAGGGCCAAAACTATACAAAGTTGGCTAAAAAGATTAAAAAGCGCATCGCGCCCATGGTAAACTAG
>JASDQU010680331.1:28882-57471 GCA_032191745.1 Picea mariana | reverse complement strand
AACAAAATGATGGACAAATTCGCGTAGATCCTTCGATGGTTGCCCACAGGAGAAGCATCTTCATCAAGTGTCCATGCAACCCCCTTCAACGTATAGGTAAATTTTTATATTCCGTTATTTGAAGGACTGATAGATGTGTATGTTGTAGATAAATGGTTGAATCATCTCGAAGGGTATTTTTCGGTCCACAATTTTTCCGATAGGGAAAATATCACTTTTTCACTCCTCAAGGTCGTTCCCCGTGTTAAAGACTGTTGGGATACTTACTCTGAGAAAAGGGTCGTAGAGGAATCTGTAATGTTTGTGGTGGCCCCTACATGGGATTCCTTCTGGGATTCCATTAAAGAACAATAATACCTTGTTATAAGCTACGAGGACCAGTGCACCAGATGGACCACCCTATGTCAAGAAAGGGACCAAACAATACCAAATTTCACCAATAATTTCCATACCCTATGCACCAAATTGGGTATCAAAGACTCTGAGCATCATCTGGTGCACAAATACTGTGGTTGTTTACATAGATACATTCAAACATAAATGGAGTTTATGGACATCACTTCATTGGGCACGGCTTATAGATACGTTGTCAAGATCGAGCATAAATTTAAGCAGAAAAGGCAAGAGTTTGGATCTGCAAACCCCTCACAGCCGAAGTAGGGAAAAGGCRGACCTAACCYACATAGCAAGGGACCAAGTCAATATGGCTGCCCTCAGGCCAACCAATCCAAGCCACAACACAAGAAGGGCAATGAGAAAATGAAGAAAGACACGGTAAAATGGTGTGAGTACCATAAAATCCCTTGGCACATCACCGAAGAATGTCTCTCTAAGCAGTCACTCATGGCCGAAYTGAAGGCTTCCAAGTCAGAGGTCAATTCTGATTCTGAATCAAATATTGAAGGAGGGAAGAAAATTATCGATGTTGACCCCAGTGCCACTTTCACTACCACCAAATTCCGACTAAGAAAACTAGAAGAACCAGAGGAAGGTGAACACCTCTTTCACTCGCAGATGTGGGTAAAGGGGCCTCCGCTTCATTCCATTTTCAATAGATGTAGTCAGAAGAACCTAATTTCAATAGAGTTCATCAAGAGGCTGGACCTACCAACGAAACCGCACTCGCATCCCTACACCATCGGCTAGCTTTTCCAAGGAAGAGATCTATGTGTCAACCAACAGTGTCTTCTGCCCTACGGCATCAAGCCTTTCAAAGATGAGGTACTGTGTGATATTTCTCCCCATGAAGTTTGTGGTGTTTTTTAGGACAACCATATTTGTGGAAGCGTCATGTTGTGTATGAGTCTAGACCCCACAGTGTTATTATTACTTTGGGTAGACAATTGTACAGGATACCAGAGGTAGCGTTGCCTACTGTTATTTCTTTAATCTTTGTTAAGCAATGYAGTAAGGTCATTTCACAGACCARGAAGTTCGTCTTCTTTGTGATCCATGCTCATAGTAAGCAGAAGGTCGTCACCACATATGTCKCTCTACACAGATCCTCTCTTCGCAGCAGAATCAAGTGGACGGGATCGTGGAAGAATACAAAGACATCTTCTCCTCACCTACAGGGGTACCGACACACTGCCAAGTCAAGCATCCAATTGATCTAAACCCCAGYGCACCTCTACCTAATGGACTAGTCTATTGTTTCTCGCTGATGGAAAATGACGAAATCAGGCGTTAGAAATAAGAGCTTCTTCAAAAGGGGCACATCAAACCTAGCTCCTCCCCTTACGGAAGCCCGATTATACTAGTGTAGAATAAGGATGGGACTTGGTGACTCTTCATTTATTACAGAGCCTTAAAAAAAATCATAGTCAGGAACCGATACCCCATTCCTAGGATTGATGACCTTATTGACAAACTCAAGGGGGGAAATTTCTTCAACAAGATTGACCTAAAGTCTGGATACCACCAGGTTCACATCGAACCAACTGATGTATGGAAGACAACCTTCAGTTCATCTTAACAAATGCACCATCCAATTTCATGAGGTTGATGGGTGATGTATTGAGACCCTTCACCAACTCCTTTATGGTGGTATATTTGGATGACATACTCATCTTCAGCAGAACGTGGGAGGAGCACATGCGGCATATTCAATGGGTTTTGAGCACTCTGTGGCAACACAAGCTATGTGCCAACTTGGGAAAATGATCTTTTGGCATGAACAGAGTCCAATGCTTGGGATACATTGTTGATGAGAATGGGGTACATGTTGATCTAGATAAGATCCAAGTCATCCGTGACTGGCCAGCCTTGACCACACTGACCGAACTTCATAGATTCTTGGGACTCGCCAACTTCTATCGACGGTTCATGTTGGGATTCTCCCATATTGCATGGTCCCTCAGCCAGGTGACCAAGGGTGGTGACAGGGCCAAGTTCGTGTGGGGGAAGGAACAAAAATGAGCATTCGATGATCTGAAGCATTGCTTTTTCTCAACTCCAGTACTCTCCTTGCTCGATCTGCAGAAACCATTCGAGATTGAGACTGATGCATTTGATTATGTTGTGGGCACAGTTCTCACTCGACATGGTCATCCGGAGGCATAACATAGTGAGACACTCTCAGATACTGTCCGAAAATGCCCCACCTATGAATATCATGTCATCAATGGAAACATTATATTCTGGGAAAGGAGACGATCATACACACTGATCATAAGCTTATGTAGTTCATATAGACACAGGGGAAATTTCAGAACGACTGCCATCAGAAGTGGTCCACATACCTGCAACAGTTCCATCTCAACATCAAGTATAAGACAAGTATCTCAAATCATGTCGCTAACTTCCTCAGTCGACCTCCTATGGATGCACTCACCACTGTGCTCCATTCCTATGGACATGAAGCATCTAAGTGGCCCCAACTTTATCAGCAAGATCTGGACTTTGCCACCACCTATCATCTCTTGGATACATGCTCGAATGTCATCGATTTTCACATTCAAGATAGACTATTATGCCACCTGGCCCATCTCTGTGTTCCTAGAAGTGAGAGTGAAAAGATGATTTGGGAAGTCCACTACAGTCATATGGAAGAACATTTTGGCATTGAGAAAACTGTGGTCATTCTTCAAAAACATTTTTATTGGCCAAAACTTCGACATGACATCAATAATTATATCAGATCTTGCACTTCCTGTGCCATTTCCAAGCCATCCATCAAGAATCAAGGCTTATACACCCCTCTTCCTACTCTCGAGAATCATTGGGAATTCATTTCAATGGATTACATGTCTATCCTTCCATCCACCAGGCAAGGAAATGACTACGTATTTGTGGTCATTGATCAATTTTCGAAGACAGTCATCCTCACAGCCTATAAGAAGAATATCACAGAGGTAGATATTGTTAAGCTCTTCTTCGAACGAGTGTGGGTCCACTTTGGGATACCGCAGACCATCATCTTCAACTGGGACAGCAGGTTCCTCAACACATTTTGGTCGAGTCTCTGGTCACTTTTGGACACCAAGCTCACAAAATCCACTGCTTTCCACCCGTAAACAGATGGCCAAACAAAGGTCGTCAATCAAATGATTGTAAACATCCTATGCATGTACAACTCTAAGCATCCACGTACATGGGACGAGAGTCTCCCCTATGTTCATCACAGTTACAACATGGCTCTCCATAGCTCCACCGGCCATAGCCCATTTCAGGTGGGGCCGGGATTCCAACCCTTGGGACCCATTGATGTTGCACTTCCTCTTGCCACCACACAAACAGACTCTTCCCATGATTAGTCTGTGATAGACAAGGCCACTAGATTCATTGAGCAGATTCAACACATCCACCAACAGGTCCAAGATATTTTTCATAAATCCAATGCTAAGTGCAAGCAGCGCCATGATCAACACAGGGTACCACACTAGTTTCAGGTTGGCGACAAAGTCTAATTACATTTTCAGAAGGAGCGTCTCATAGTTCCCCATCTAAAKCTTTGCCCACTTCGCTATGGGCCTTACACTATCACCAAGGTCGTGGGTAGCAATGCTTTTGATCTCAACACTCCACCCTTCCTTGGCCTACATCCAGTGTTCAATGTGGACCTCCTTCAACCATATTTTCCACCATTGTTGGACACCTRATAGATCGTCGAACAACTAAAACCCACAGAGCTCAACCCTGACTGCATGGAACAAGCATCCATTGATCAGATAGTGGACACACATGTCAAGAGAACTCGCTACCAGAGGATCCATCTTTATTGGGTTGTCAAGGCAGGGCAACTCCTACACCAAGGAAAGTGGCTCACCCGGGGCCAAATCTAGCAGAATTTTCATCACCTAATGGGGGAACTCAATGTAATTGAGACCTTTCTTCCTATGGGGGTAGGATTGATCCAGTTGGATATTGGTGGCCACCCACATATTCCAACTGGCTCCTCTTGTCCATGTTTAGCTCAACACATTCTTTTGTACTTCTTTGTAATTGTGGGTTCTACACTTTTGGGGTTGTCTAAGGCCCTACACATCTTCCAGGTGGATATTTGTGGCCTCTTACCTAATCCTACTGGCTTATTTTGTATTTTTTCATGTCAACACATCTTGTTGTACTTCTAGGGTCGTTTTGGAAGCCTAAATAATGTTTTTTTGCCTCACCACAGTCAAACTATAAACAAAGTCAGAGTTTGACAATGAAATAGGTAGTTCTCTGAAATAAACTTCCAATGGGCTATCATGCGCCTAAAACGGAGGTCGTGTGCAAAAGTTACGACCCTGAGAAGTTTAGGTACCAACTTACCCATAGGGGCCCACATGAATTTTGAATTTTCACCTCCTAGGGTTAGGTTTTTGGATGTCTAGGGTTCTGGCATTCATGAGTAATATTAAAAAGGCCTCTAGAGCCTCATTGTAATGGATTTTYCCCAGACGGATGCACGTAGAAGCCACATCTCTTCTCAGAGATAGCTACCACCATTCGAGCAAGTGTCTCAGTTATGCAGTTTTACAGTTTCATCCTATTTCATTATTCAATAGAATATATTGTTCATTGGATATTTGTGTTATTATTCATATCTTTGTGTTTATTGTATTTAGTCTGTTAATCAGTTTGTTCCGCTCCTAAATATGRATCATTTACATATTATGGAAGTAGGTGTGGAGCTCCAATGGCCCTGAAAATCCTAAGGTAAGTGCTCTTCTCCTCCAGATACTAGTGTCCAATCTTGGTGATGGCTTTCTTTGTTGACTCTGAAAGTCTAGGGAAACTTTTATATAAAATAATGGACTATACCCTGGCTAGGAACTCATCCCAAATCATAGTGTAGTCTTTCTTATACCTATTCTCCCACAAAATGTTAAAATACACATGGACCAAAAATTAGTAAACATGTCATCTCATGCCCATTCTTGGAAAAATATTCCCTATGCACACCCATCTAGTAAATAAGAAACCATGAAAAACGAGGGCACTTCTCTCAATTTTGGTTTCTGCGACTAGACTATCCTGGTACTTAATTGCTTCAAAATGATGGAGGCCCAATTGAAAACACTACCTAATATAGCCAATGTGTATGCTAGGGGCATCCATGCTTCTGAAAACTTAGAGCAATCCCTTTCTACATATAATCGACATATCAGATCCATTAGAAACATGCAGGGTTCTCTGATATTTATGGTATTATACCATCCTAAAGACCTGTTCACTAAATTCATGTCTTCTTTCCACCAAGGTGCAACAATTGACCAGTGTTGTGCTTTTCATCAAATTTGACCACAAAATCGGTGTTCATCATGACATTGGATTCTCTAAGCTTATAATATTTGTTGATTTTCACTGGTAGAAAAATACCCACACATTTCTCGTCCACATAATTTATTGAAAATTTATCAGTATCGGTGTGGTTGATTATCCATTCTAGGCATTCTATACAAGGAAGGACAAGGGTCCTAGAGGCTACCATGTATATCAATGAAATTTTGATATTTTGAAAGAATTGGTCATCTAAGACCCTCATCCCCAGATTTTTATGGGGCGTAAATTCAGGAAAATCTTCATGATTCATCTTATTATATAAATTGTGTCAGGTGGGTGTAAGTACTTTGGATGCAATGCTAGATTCGATGTCCCTATAGAGTGGTGGTGGAATTTGAGGTTTCTTTTGCGACATCCGAATTATTGGTTCTACCTTGAGCACATGTTTCATTTATTCCATAGCAGCCAAACTTAAAGCCTCGCCATCCAAACACATTCTTTTCTTTCAATGTTTTTGATGATTGATGGGTCGTTGGTTGATGGGGAGGCATTTTCGCTACAAAAAATAGCATCATTAGCTTCATAAATTACCAAAATTTGAGAGAAATACAACAATACAAGAGCCTATAAACTAGAAATTAGTGATACATGAGCATTGGAACAAGGTTTTAGCTTTAATACTTACCAGACTTAGCCAGGCAACTCAAAATTGACAACAATTGATACAAGTGCAAGGTGCCTGGTTCTTCGGAAATCTTCTATAGCACAAAATCTCCCAACAACTCGATGAATGGAAATGTCACTAAAAGAAACAGGTTATAATCCTTATACCTTATTATCGCAAGTCCCATCTAGAATTAAACCCTAGTGAGTACAGTGAAATCTCGTTGGATCTTTGGGATTAAATGCATTGTTCGTTCCATGTTGTGAAATCAATTAATTACGACAATCGACGACGTGAAGGGACCATTTCTTTAGTTCATCGGTGATTTCAAATTCTGACACGTTGGGGCACAATGATAGTTCATATTAGGGTTCATGGGTGTGTGTTTGCTTATCATTTAAATATTCTATGTTTAAATTTTATCTGTCGATCCCAAAGATGGTGTGTTGAAAACTCCTTTGTGTTATTTTATCATGGAACATTTTTTAAGATGTTGATGTGGCATGTGCATTACAGAGCATGAAATTCGGGGGCTTCCTAAGTTGACGTGGCATGCCTAGATAGACCGAAATCAAGGGATAAAACTCAACACAAGGATTGTTTTGGATTAAAACACTAGTTTCTTCAAGATCTCTTGTTTGTATTTTGAACGATCCAGATCAATCRTGGGAAGTAATATGAATGGTCTAGATACCCCAAAATAAAGTCTAAGGATTAAAATAAATTAAAGTAGTACCGAAAAATTTATGAAATTTTTGAGGGTGTATTGAGTGCTCAACAAATGGTGATTCATTGGGTGAAACCAGCATCTCTATACCTTACCTTTCTTGTATTAGTGAGACATTTTTGGAATTGGCTTTAAAACTAAGATAATAACCCAAAGATGATTCATAAGTCTGTATCTATATGATCCAAGGAATATTCATCCTTGCCTACTTGTGGGAATTCATCTAATTTCTTGCCTCTTTTCCATTAAACCAAGATCCTATGTTCCATTAGGTGAGAGATGAGTGGGAAAGAATGACTAATAAGAATACATTGTATCTTTAATTTTTAAAAGTTAGAAACCTCCTCACAGTGTTGCTCTGTTTTCAAAGAGCATCCATAGCCACAACAGAGTCACCCCAATATCACAGACCTTGCTTCGCTGCCAGCAAGTGTCCATAGCCACGACAGAGTCACCCCGATATCAAAGACCTTACTTTGTTGCCAACAAGTGTCCATAGCCACGACGAAGCTATCTGCATACCCTCCTTGATTTTACATTCTGGCTTATTATAAAATTCCCTTTCTCCCTTTATTTTCATTTTGACATTTACTGCACGGGTGCCAAGATTGAGCTAGGGAGGAGGATATATGTTTCTTAGAGGCTAGAAGTCAACTTCATGTTTTCCTTCATAGTATTTACTAAAATAAGTGGGAACCTTCTCTACTATGTCTATGGGTATAGGATATACTCTCCTTCAATCCATTTTTCCCTCATTATTTTCATACCACGGGGCAGACAACATGTTTATTCCCAGGGTGATATGCATATAGAGATGTGAATCATTTATGCATTGGAATCTCTTGTTGAGTGAGAACTCCTTATTTTGTTTGTGATGGTGAAAGATTAGCATAAGAGAAACGGGTTTGCTAGTTTTCACCAAAAGACTAGAATAAAACACCAACATAGTCAAACCAAAATAAAAAAAAAAAATGGATTTAGAAAAGAAAGAAAATAACTCAATCAAACTGAAAACAAGCAAAACTTGGGAAATTCAATCTATCTAAAGGAAACTAATGAAAGGAAAAATAAAACAAGGAAACAAGGAAACTATGGTACACAAAACTGCCTATGGTAGGCAGCTAAGAAAAGAAACATTTTAGGGCATGGACATTAATAGGGAGAGCATCAAGCTCACCCATAAGATTTTTCAACCAGTATGTTGCTACCCCAATCTTCTGAGCAACTTGGAAAGGACCAAGCCATAGGTTTTGAAATTTTGAATGTTTCCCCTTTGGCTCATTGATTTTATTCCATTTCAGAACCAGATCTCCTATTTCAAATTTTTTGTCTCCAACTTTATGTTTGTCAAACCACCTTTTAACTAACTGTTGATCAATTAAAAACTTCTTCTGAGACCTTTCCCTTTCTTCCTCAACCATTAAAAGTGTATCTATTCTTTGTTTCATACTTGACAGTGGTTGTTCCCTTGAGGCTTGAGAAAGATTAAAGGATGGGAGATATAAATTAGTTGGCATGATAGCTTCTTGTCCATAAACAAGGAAATAAGGAGAATTCCCTAAGGATTCTTTACGGGTTATCCTATTGGCGCATAGAGCATTGTGAAGTGTGTTGTGCCAATTCCTATGATTTTCTACTACTGTCTTTTTAAGAATTATTAGCAGGTTTTTATTTGTTGACTCTGCAACACCATTTCTCTATGGGTAATAGTTAGCAGAGTATCTCACGATGATCCCTTTATCTAGAGAAAATTCAGTCAAAAGAGTATAAGAGAAGTATGCATCATTATAAATAATAAGAACGGAAGGTACTCCAAATCTTCTTATTATGTGTTGTTCTAAAAATTGTATTAATACCTTATCGTTAACATGGGTGAGGGGAATGGCTTCTAAACACCTCATGAAATAATCAGTTGTAGTTAATATTTATTTGTAATGTTTGGATGAGTTTGGGTTTATTTATCCTAAGACATGTATCCCCCATTGCTCAAAGTGTTTTGAAATGGTTATTGACTGCAATGGAATAGATGCCTTTTTCTCTTTCCCAACACTCAATTGACAAACTTTGCATTTTCTTACATGTGTGTGTGTCCTTAAACAAAGTTGGAAAATAATATYCTACCCTCAAGATCTTATGAGTAGTAGTCTCTCCTATGAAKTTTCCACCTACAATACCATCATGAAGTTCTCTTAATAYMTTTTCAACGTCTTCTTTMTCTAGGAATCAAAGTAACACGCCATCATAATTCYTGCAAAACAATATAGAATTTGTGAGAYGATACTGGGCATATTTTAACCTAAGTTATCTCCTCTCTAGGATTTAGATGCTCATGACAAGTTCCATGATGGAGGAAGAAGGATAAATCTATGTACCATGAGTCTTTCCTGGGTGGGATGTAAAGTACTTCACTACACCATAAAGACAACTCATTGTCTCAACCCGAATTTTCTAATTCTATTGGGTCTTGGGATTTTATAGCTAGTTTACACAAACCTTGACCCATGACTATGTTTGCAGGCTTGATGTCTAGATAAAATTCTTGGATAACATCCATCAAATTCCCTATCCTTTCTCCCATTTACTGTTGTGTGAAAAGAGAACTTACTGTCAGGTGAGGTACTATAACTTTTGTATGGTTCTTCAGGATATAGGACCTGAAATGTTTTACTCCCTTGTAGACAACATATGCTTGTTTATCAATAGTCGGGTAATTAATTTCAGGTTCTTGAAGGTTGGTGATGATGAATRAGATATGAGTCTCATTATTTTCATCATCCTTTTGAGTAAGAACCGCCACTAAAGATTGGTTTGAAGCAAAGGTATAGAGAAATMAATCTTTGTTAAAATCAGGGCTACGCAACAYGGGAGCCTGGGAAACGACGAACTTGATTTTTYGAAGGCCTCCTTCTCTTATTTATTCCATTTGAACTCTGCATCTTTATGTATCATTTTTTGCAATGGTTTAATTGTTTCTGCAAAATCGAGAGTAAATTTCCTCACAAAGTTAATCTTCCCGAAGAAAGATTGCATTGCCTTTTGTTACGAGGGAGTGGGAGTTGAGAAATATCCCTAACTCACCCAAGGTCAATATTAATACCATATTTATAAATAATGTGATCCATTAATTTTCCCTCGTCTACACCAAAGATGGTCCTCTTCAAGTTCAAAGATATTCCATACTTCCTAAATATTTCGAAAATATGAGTTAGGTGAACAATATGGTCTGACCTATTTTTAGAATAGACAGTGACATCATCTAGGTATACCACCACAAATTTGTTGATTAACCCTCTAAAGGATACATCCACACCCCTTTGGAAATATCTCCTAATGTTACAAGGAAAATTTGTCTATGGCTAGGGGTAAACCACAACAGATGGAAATGACTGCATAAATCAACTCTAATCTCAAGTATGTTATATAAACAAATATGCTAACAAGAAAAGATAAGAGGCCTACCTCGTCTAGACATTCGATGAAGTCCACCATTGAACACTTGACTCAAAGCAATATACCTGCAACTAGTCCTCAACAACCAAGAAACGCAAGCATATGGTGATAATATATGATGTTAGCACATTCAATAGCATAATCCTTCAACATTCATAACAAATACGCCCATGGAATAATAATTCAAATATTTGAAAGATATTAATTGGACGATAAAAGAGTATTTCTATTAAGATATAATCAGCAAAAGTGAATGAATTACAAAATTCCATGTCGACACGGTTCAGAACCTAGAAACCAAGTTCCTTCCAGCTAGGCCTCCACCACTTCAATCCTCTACCAATGGAAAGCTCATATAAGAGAGACAATGAAGTTCTCAATTAGTAAGGGAAGATCTTGGGGGTTGAACAATGTGTTCAGACTTAAAGGACAAAGGGATGCAGACTCAATGTGAAGTGAATAATTTCTCCAGAGTAACTTTGCTCTCAAATTTGAATTATTTTTCTTCTTTCCATAGCTTGGATTTGGCCCATTTATAGCCTTCAAATGGAACTGAAGGGATGATTCAGAACATTTCCATTATATGGAAGGCCAAGGATCATTGATCTCGTGACGTGACATGGAAGACCGACACCATTTTTCAATTTTGGGCACATTTTCTGATGTACGCGGGTTGTAGTGGTACAACGTGTGTATATGTGTGTTGTATAGTAGGTAGGGCGCGTATATGCGGAAAAATATTGTCTTTATCTCTGATATTTGCAAAAAAGGAACTTCAAGTCTTCATAGGGAAATGGAAAAAGGCCTTCTTTGCAAGATTGCATGGGGTGAGGCAAATCTTGCTATAACATATTCCCCCTAATGTGTGAGGTCAGAGGAGTATCTGTGATGGCTGAAATACATTATAAAAACCCAGAAGTGGAGTAATGGGGACCCAAATGGAAGAACTAGTTGCTCATTACAATATGTACTGACTTTGCATACATGGATGCCAATTTGAATTACACTACAGATCCATGTGAAAATATACAAAACAACTGTCCATGGCCATGCATAGGAAAATACAAATGTGTTTACATGCCAAAGGTTGTCATGGTCACGAACAAGGCCCAGTAACACTAGTCTCAAAATCAATCTGAAGATATCTGTATACAATGGAGTACAATATAATCTCCCATGATCACTGAAGTCACATAGGTACTGGTCCAATGAAAAGGTAGTAACAACTCAAGAAAGTTGTGGCTACAAACTGATGTTTTCAAGTCTTCTACAAAATCTTCCAAAGGTGCAAGTCTACATTGTGTGAATAAAGGAGTTAAGGTCAAACACAATGAGACTTCGTTTGGTTACCGATCATTTAGGTATATCGTTAACAAACGCGATGCAACCTACCGATGATGAAAGTAGGTATCAAGGCACCAAGTACATTCTTACAAGTGAGAATAAAGGAGTCGGGGTCCAACACTTGAAGTATCCATCGATCAAGAGACATTGATGTATTCCCAAATTTCAATGGAAAGAGAAACTGCCACTAATGACTACAAGCCTCTAGGTACTCATAGGACTCTAGGTCTCGTTTCCAGAATAGATGAGCTAAAGTCGATGGAAAGAGACCCGCTAAAAGGAGAGCATTAAGGAATATCTCATCATTCAGCATGAGGTACAAAGTAGGAGCTTTATGATTTGGAGGAAATCGGACGAAGAACATGTTCAGGAACCAACGAACCTGTGTGTCTTTCCCGTGTTCCAAGTGCAAGCAGTACACGAAAAGGACCCTCTGAATAGCAGCCAATGAGGAAAATTGTGGAAAAAGGTGAGGAAACCACCAATAAGGCTAAGCGCATCCAAGATACTACATGAATCCCAATGTGTGAATATATGTCTTACCGTCGAACACAAGGGAAACCACCCAGTCAACAACCAATGATGAAATGTCGACTGTTGTGTTCAAGTTTACCTACCAATGAGGAAAGTAGGACCAGGGTGCACAATAGGACTACAAATTCATGTGATTCTGAGACAAACTGAGGGTATGTCCAAAATGCAAAGTCAAGAGTTCTAAGGAATGGTCGACACAGGTTGGTAGACATCCTTTGAACAAGAGCATGAGACATATGGAAGACTCTAGCAACATAGACTCAATGATGAAACCATGAGATGTAGGAGGCATCAATCAAACTCTCCATAGGGACTGGAAGAGTAACCAATTGGGGGAGTAAACTCTTTGTAATGAGCTCAGCTTCCTAAGGCCATGCTAAACCTTAAATTATGATGGCAAGTGGACTCAAAAATTTTGTGCTATGTTCAAAGGTGACACGATTGCTGCCAATATAAGATAATACTCCCTTCACGCCCGACTTTTTTTGTTTTTTCATATTCAAATGAATGTTATGATAGATAGGAGGAAACGAGTGTCGCAGGTAAGAAAAACTATTTCCAACACTAGAACATACCTATGCTCGATGCAAGGAGGTGCCTGCGGGAGATGGACACTCGGGGGAATGTTCCCTCCTAGGTATAGGGTGTCAAGTTGCGAAGGATATAAACAGTGCTCTGCTTGGTTGAGGATGCAAAAGTGCTAAGGAAAACGGTTTATAACGCAATGTGAGAACCAGCAATAGGGTCAATACTGCAAGCAAGGGCATGAGATGCAATCACAACTTAATGCAAAAAAATGTCCTTTTTCATAATATTAGTCTACTTGGTTTGAAAAAGGGATAAAATTGTACCTCAAGTGAGAACCATGCTTTCGGTATCCCAGCAGTAGTAGGACACAAATGAGTAAGGTGATTTTCTTCGCAAGTCCTGCAAAGGAATCTAGCCTTACGTTTGATACGTCTAGGATTCTCAATTGTATGAATTCCCCCAACGTCATTTACAATGGATGGTGACATACTCTTAGCATGACCGGCAGAGGCTAGAGGTTCATCTCCCACATGATGTATAGAGGTTGGAGATGTGATATCGATATGACTCATAGAGACTAGAGCGATGCCCCCAGCATGACTAGCAATGGCTAGTTGTGGGTATTCAACATGACTTGCAGAGGTCATCGACCAATCTCCAACATGACTAGCAATGGTTGGTGATGGAGCTCCAGTATGACTGGCAGTGACTAGACTAGTGGTGGTGGTGAGTTATGGAATTTCCATTCCAGCATGTGACTGGCCTTCACAATACGCAGTCGAGGAAGGTAGGGTCCAAGGATCGTTAAAATAGGAAGTGCGGAAAGGAATGAGCCTACTGGACATGGCATAAATCTGGTGAACCAGTTCCATGAAGTCAAATATACCCATAAGGGATGAATACATTCTGACACCAATATTCTCAGTTGTCGACTGAGAATTGTCGACCACATGGATCGATGGTCCAACAGATGCATTGCGGCTAGAATACGCAAAGAGTAATTGGTTGATCGTCACAATCTTCCTATTGTGATGAAAACAAAGAGTGTGGAAGACAGACGATACGATGGAAGTCAGATCATAAGTCCAATTGCATCCTAGTAACAAGTTATAATCGAGGGGCGCATCAACCACCTCAACATCCACCTCTACCATCTTCCCACCTAACTAGACTGGAAAGGCAGGAAGAATACCGTGAGGGCGGAAGGAACGACCGTAAAAAGATGTCAAAATGGTAGGAGACTGAGAGAGAGTCGGAGAGCCGAGATCTTTCCAATAGATTAGGGAAATCAAACATGTTGTAGCTCCTTCATCAACAACCGCACGCTTGATTGTATACTTCGAGTAACCCACGTGGATTTGTATTTCCACATGGTAAGGCAAGCAAGGCTTCACATATATGACGTCAAAATTGATAACTTTCGATCCACTGGGATATAAAGCTTCTAAAGCAGATAGCAAGGCATTCCTCTATGAAGGACACGTCTGGAGTACCTCCAGAGCTGACATCGCACAAGGGGTTTGACCCAAGTCCTCAACAATGGAGTAATTATGGGCGGCTCTAGCATTAGGATTGTTGGTAGAGTGCTTGATTACTCCTTTTAGAATACGAGGTGGTGGCTCTAGTTTTTCGATCTGTAAGGGAATCTCCGGAGGAGGAGGATACTCTAGACCAGGTACAGTCTATGGAGAACTATCGAGTGGCTACATTAACCTCAGATTAACCATATTGATGCACAAATGGTCACCATCTTGTGCTAGTGGGTTTTGACTCCCACCGGCCACATTTTCGACATTTGAGGAGATCGAGGCCATGTGTTGGTTATGTGGGAAAGGATTTGTTAGCATGGCTGGTGGTAGAGATAAGAGCCTCGCAGCTTCCGCGAGTTTGGGGCATAAATGAGTAAGGTGATTCTTTGTACAAAGCTTACAAGGAAATTTCACCTTACGCCTTTCTTTCTTTCCCTCACCAGCATTATTATTCATCCTCTCATTATTACCATTGTCCTTGGGTTTATTATTATTCTTCCCTCCCTTACGATTATTATTACGTCCTTTCTTCTTATTCCCGCTTGGTTGTTGGTTACCATTAGGGTCGGTCGACAATTGCGCAGAATGTACATCCGCTGACTAATTGGGATTGGAAGACAAGGATGAAGCTGGTCCTCCTGCAAACTGGTTTAGAGAAAACTCTTTCAAATGATTTGTCACCGAATCTGCGTATTTCATATTGGCGGAGCCTACAATGCCATCGGCATGAGGCTCGAGATTTTTTCTAAGGTCATAGTTTGACCTCGGTGCATCCAGAAGAATCTTGTATAACATCCCAAACAAAGCATATATAATATCTAACTGTTGGGATTTAAAGATTTCTTCTTCCTCATATGTAACCCCGGATGTAGAAACATCCTTCGAAATAGGAGGTTGTAAAGACTTAAGAAACCACTCTAACAGGAATTCTGAGGGTATGCAGGTCTTGATCAACCTCTTCCATCTACGCCACTCCTGGATGTGATTCGAGATATGAGTGGCTTTGTCCTGGCATAAGGTCAGCATAAGTTCTAGGCCAACATCGTAATGAATTGGAAATTGGAAGTGGTTAAGGAAGATTAAAACCATCTAACTAAATTTCTTGTATGCCTCCCTAGGTAGCTCGATATACCATTTCGCAATAACCCCTGTGAGGGTGCATTAAAATAATTTTAACCGAATGGAATCGTCATTAATGGAATTTGAAGAGCATCACAAGTGAAAGGTGGTAACATGATCACTAGGATCCTCGCCATTATTTCCTTCAAACTTTGGAATATCTGAAGGAATCTTGGTGGGAATGGGGGGCTGTGTAGGATCATGACACATAGGGTCATTCATAAACTTATACAAGTCTGGCATATTAAGCGTGGCCATAAAAGGGAGATTGGGTTGTGGCATCTGGCCCCAAGCTCCCTAGAAATATTGTGTTTGGGGAATAATAGCCTATCCAGGGTTCTAGTAAGCACCATGGCCCTATCCGGGATTGTAAGACCCTCCTCCAGGCTGATTCATAAGGGGTTGGTTGGGCATCATTCCAATAGGAATGTTCTAATGAGGGTTATAAAAACTACCCCCGGCCGGAGTGGCTCTGGTTTGAGGGTTTCCCAAGGTGTGAAATTGACCTCCTCCGAGTGTGAATCCAAAGGATAAAGGTGGATTTGTCATGCCAAACACGTTGGTCGGAATCGACACTGAGGAGGTGAGAGTAAAGGATGGAACTTGAGAACAAGCTTGTCCGCCAGGTTGGTTACTCCACCCAGAAGCAACAGGATTAGACCCAGGGTTAAAAGAATGAATTCCTCCCACGATAGGAGTCGTTTGAGGGATATGAGAACCACCAAACAAGAATGGAGTATAAGGAGGAGTTGTGCCCCCAAGTCCAATTCTAGAATTAGGGCCAGCGGCCGGGATGGAGTTTGAAAACTGTGATGTAAAATTAGGCATACCATAGGAAAAAGGACTAGAGGCCATCGGGATAGACTGAACATTATAGCCCAGTGACTGACCAAGAGACCCAAATGGTTTCATGGAAATAGGTTGAGTATTCACTATAGGATGGGTAGTAGTGATACCAGGTGTCTCTGACACTACAACCATTATGGTTGCAGGAGTCTAAGGGGTACCATTAACTATAGTAGGTATGGGAGTCGAAGGGCTCCTAATATCTTGATGACTCAGTTTAGTACTCATCTGTGTGGAATCACAAGTGTGATAAGTGGAGGTGTGTGTACCACGTTTAATAACTCGATGCCTTTTAGAAGGAAAAAACTCAAAATGTGGTGGTAGCTGTAGAAATCGGTGAGACCTACGGGGAAGTTGGTCTGGATCCACGATGAATTAAGATTCAAGATATAAAAAACAAATCCTAAGGCCACCAAAAATGATCAAACGACCAATAGGCACACAAACAGGATAAAGTGGTTGAAAGGGGCCTCCCTCCCTAAAGTAGGTATGCCTCTCCCAAGAGGGGCCTGTGACTCCCTGCTAAATATGGGAGGTATTAAAATTAGTTATAAGGGCCCTCATGGGCTTAACAACCATTCGGTCAGATCCCCCTGGAGAGGTAATCCTCCATAAAGGTTGTTTCATTTTCGACCCTTATCTGACCCAGGGTACCTGCAGAATAACCCATGCAAGTAACCTATGTGGTACCTAAGTCAATCAACTAATCAACCACGGTATAACCAATGCACAGGCGAACGGTCGTAAGTCAGGTCCACCGTATGGGTAGGGTAGCAAAGCCCAAAACCTTGAAAGCATCGCCTCTCACGGAGGTAAGGGCACTAGCAATATCCCCAGATACAAATATATCCCCAGAAATATCTTTGACGCTAAGAAGGTATCGGGGGAATATCCCTTCAACCAAGCTCACGCGACCTCGTTCTTAAATCCGGTGTAAGCGGAGCCTCCTCATATTACCGATTATACAATGGATTTCTCCACTCCCTTAGTCAAACACATATGTTGATTTAATAGCCTTGGAGAAGTTTAATTACAAAATATTATTCCAAGGCACTAAATCCTAAGCTAGTTTGTGCACCCTAGAAAATAAAATTGTTACTAATCAATTTTAAATTATAGTGTTAATTTTAATGGCCTTGCTTACTCAAAAGGTGTATTCATGAAACTAGTGATGTTATGACTCAGCAATTAAAACAAATGAATATGAATACAATGCAAAGTCCTAACTTCAATTTCCAATAAATGATATGCTTCTTAAAAATGGAATTTTCAATTCAATTCTGCAATTCTAAAAAAAATGCAATCTTTCTTTACATGCACTAAGATAAATGACAAAGACTCAAAAGATCAAAATGCCAATCCATGTAAAATGCCTAATATTTTTGTATTTTCAATATAAGAAAAATGAAAATGCAAGGACTGAACAACAACTTGATATAAAGACTCTACTGTGTATAGATAGCGACAACCCAAGTAGGATATCAAGGAGCAAAACACCCAACCCAAGGTGCAAGGACAATAAAAAAGAAAAGATGATGAGAAAGGAACCGCCCAAAAATTCAACCAAAGATAGGTTTCCTATCATTCCAAAGACACTTAACAGTCACTACAGAGACTCGAGAAGACTCAGCAATCATCAAAACCTACCCAACAACCACCAAACCTAGCAAACAAGCAACAAAGGTAGATGTACTTGATTGTTCAAAGGAAAAGCGTGTATGTACGCAACTTGCAGAAGGAAAGCACGCGTATGTACGCGACTGTCAATAAAAAAAACGCGTATATGTGTCAAAACACAGCTAGGCTAAGGAGAAGGATGAAAGACACAGACCCAGAGAGAACAGAGGTTGTTAATTAATAATACAACAAGAAACTCAATATGAACGAGAGAAATCTAAGGAGAAAAACAATCCAAGCCCTGAAAAAGAAGATTCAATCCCTAGTATGGTCGCCAATTATGTTACGAGGAAAATCTCTCTATGGTTAGGAGTAAACCACAACAGACATAAATGACTACAGATATCAACTCTAATCTCAAGTATGATATATAAAAAAATATGATAACAAGACAAGATAAGAGGCCTACCTCATTCAGACATTCGATGAAGTCTACTGTTGAGCACTTTACTCAAAGCAATATACTTGCAACTAGTTCTCAACAACCAACCAACGAAAGCATATGGTGATAATATATGATGTTAGCACATTCAATAGCATAATCCGTCAACATTCATAACAAATACTCCCATGGAATAATAATTCAAATATTTGCAAGATATTAATTGGACGAGAAAAGAGTATTTCTATTAAGATATAATCAGCAGAAGCGAATGAATTACAGACTTCCGTGTCGGCACGGTTCAGAACCGAGAAACTAAGTTCCTTCTAGTTGGGCCTCCACCACTTCAATCCTCCACCAAAGGCAAGCTCATATAAGAGAGACAATGAAGTTCTCAATCTATAAGGGAAGAGCTTGGGAGCTGAATAATGTGTTCAGACTTAAAGGACAAAGGGATGCAAACTCAATGTGAAGTGAATAATTTCTTGAGAGTAACTTTGCTCTCAAAGTTGAATTCTTTTTCTTCTTTCCATAGCTTGGATTTGGCCAATTTATAGCCTTGAAATGGAACTGAAGGGTCGAGTCAGAACATTTCCAGTATATGGAAGGTCAAGAATCATTGATCTCGTGACGTGACATAGAAACCTAGCACCATTTTTCAATTTTGGGCACATTTCCCGATGCATGCAAGTTGTAGTGGTGCAACTTGCATATATGCATGTTGTATAGTAGGGAGGGCGTGCTTATGTGGAAAAATATTGTCTTTATCTCTGGGATTTGCAAAAAAGGGACTTCAAGTCTGCATAGGTAAATGGAAAAAGGCTTTATGTGCAAGATTGCATGTGGTGAGGCAAATCTTGCTATAACACCTGCATTAATTAATCTGAAAGGCATGCATTTATAGGTGAACATTCCCCATTTAGTCTAGAAACTTGTCTTCAGTCTATATTGTTTTGAAAATAAGACTTGATTATACCCTGAGAACCCATCTAGAAGTGATAACATCTCAGATTTGGAAACAATTTACATGATCTTTTCCATGGGGGAACAGGGTAATTGTCTTTTTTTGAGGCCCTATTCAAATTCTTGAAGTCAACACATAAAAAAAATTCTCTAGACTTATTTTTTATGGGCACTAAATTGGTTACCCATGTAGAGTGTCTCATCTGAAATATTATTTTTTTGCATCTATTAGTTTTTTGAGCTCCTTCTGAATGAAAGGCTCAAAAGATGGATGGAATTTTCTCAATTTATGTTTAAATGGTATAACTCCTAGCCTAAGCGGGATGGTGTGTTGAATGATCCTAGTTTCATATGTTTTCTAGTCTTGGTAGGACCACGCAAAAACATCTTGATATTATTTAAATAGCTTTAGGTAAGACTTCTTCTCCTTAGGAAACATGGATTTCCCAAGGTCAATACTTTTAGGATTATCAATAGTGCGTAAATTTATGACTTAGTAAGCAGGGCAGGAACTACTGCTTTTTGACATTTTTGGTGTTTTTAAACCTTTCTTGTAAGTTGAAAAGGTTTTCAAGATTGAATACCCCCTTGGGCATCATATGGATTCTAGGTTGGTTCATATTGTTGTCCTTATCTATATTATGTTCCCCAACTTCTTTTTCAAGAAGAATTTTCTGAAAAACTTCATTGTCGATAGCCAAGTCCTTGAAATTTTCTTTGTTAGTTAAGAAAGATAAAATTTTCTCGTCTCCCTCAAAAACCCTCCAATCGGTAATATTATATGGGATGGATGGATTGTATAACAACTCTATAGAAAAACTGGAGGCCTCATAATCTTCAAGGGGATCTAATCTTGAGGCTTTCATAGCTAGAGAGTTAGGAAGTACATTTTTAGATCGGGGAACAATGATGATGTTGAATGCTTGAAAGTTTTCTATCAATTTGTGTACCTCCTATTGGTATTTCTTAGGTGACGGGAATTTCAATGTATGGTGTTCTTTAATTGTCTTATAATGATTTTTTAATCACCGAAGACAACCAATTCCTTAATGTTCAGGTCAATAGCTTTCTTGATTCCTTGAACCAATTCTTCGTATTCAGTTATGTTATTTGTGCATTCAAACTCCAGTATACATGACAAGAAACTATGTTTATCTACTGAATCGAGGAAAATGCATCCTGCAACAACTCATTCCAGATATTTGGATCCGTCAAAGAACAGATTCCAAGTTGCAGAAGTGAATCTCGACATTTTTTTGTTAGGGTCTATGCATGGGGCTTTGATTTTGTTTTATAAGATATGGACTTGAAGGCTCTACTCGAGCTTACCACATCCTTAAAGTATTTTTGAGTTTTCTTGCAGTGGTAGCTTTGAATTCTGAGAGAACAATACTTTATACATGCAAGGTGGGAATTTTTTAAAGTCCGAGTCACAAGAATAATTTCCTAATACGGGAAATTCTATAGATGAGGGTTCATTTGGAGCTTCTAAATACGTGACAATATGTTTTAGATATTTTTTCCTATCAATCCTGATCATGTTGGAATTCCCCTTTAATGGTAACCATAAGTGGTACCAATCGGTACTGAAGTAATCACACAACTTTTTGGACCAGTCCCGACTTAACAACATTTCCATAAGCTTCTGGAATATCTACGACAATGATATCAATAACCTGGTGAAACTTTGGGTTAGAGGCAATGCGGTCATAATTTCCTTTAGCTCACTGATTACTTTGAATTCAGTTATGTCTAATTGAATGATATATGTATCACTTTTGGTAGGGGTTTTGTTCAACTTCTTACACATAGAATAGGGCATTAGGTTTGAAGATGCACCAGAATTGACCAAATAATTGTGCGAATTTGTGCTATAAATTTTGAAATTCAACAAAAAGGGTGGGACATATAGCCTAGATTTCTTGTCAGTGTATGTTGAGTTTATATTTGACTTTCTAGTTTCCCTAGAGGAGGTTTTGCTCGTTTTTGGATTGTTGTTTATCATTACATTGTCACTCTCTTTCAAAGCTTGCAACAAAAGGTACTTTTGTTGGGGAATTCTGCATAAATCCATGACATAAATATTTCCCTTCATCTTTTTCAAATATTCTACCACATTATATTCTAATTTTGATATTTCATAGTTTTGGAATTTAGGGGCAAAGCTAAGTAGAGGAGTCGGTTGGATCAAAGAGGTTGGTTTTTCAGATTTTTTGGAAGCATGGGCTATGATAGGCTTATATTTTGTGATAAGACCCTTACTCCTTGTTTGGACTATCAATATTTCATTGGGTGGTTCTTCCTCTTCGGTGGGGTCATCAGGAGGTGGCATGTGATTGATATCCCATAAAACCATAGTTGTTTGTTTAGGTGGCTCACTAAACTCATTTTCTGTAACATTTGATGTTTGATCGTCAAGTTGATATGTCAGGGCACAACCATCCAAAAATGATTGGCCAATAAATTCATGCCCTTCACCCATCAGGGGGAATCCTTTTCTAAATGGTGTTCTTGATGATAATTGTAAATAGAATCGGAGGCAACTTCACCCAAGTCAATATTTAGGTTGGATGGGGGTGGTTCTATGGCCTTGTAAGGTGATGTTTTTCGAAACAAAGGCTTGTAATGCCTTGGGTTAGAGGTGCCTTCACCTGTGTTCCTTTTCATGTCCACAATTTCATTATATAACTTTTTTACCATCCTTTGTAGACTTTCCACATTGACATTGTCTTTCTCGGAGTTTTGTTTGGCCTGTTTACCTAGCGATCTGGTTATCAAAATTCCTCTTCTGTGTGGCTATTCGATTTTCTTCTTTTCTAAGGAGATTCGACTTTCTTTACAACCTTTCATATGGAACTCAATGATTTTTCCCTCTTCAAAATTCTCGACTAAAGTGAGTTTATCAACTCTTTTAATGAACATAGAGATAGAGGTTGATAGTGCGCTTGCATATACCTCGATCTGTAGCTCTTGAGAAGGTATGAAATCTTGTTGAAATTTATTAAGGATTGTCATAAACTTCTGATTAAAATCTTTGACCTTTTCCTTGGGTCCCATGGTGGCAGCAAAGAGTTCAACCATTAAGGCTCCTGTAGTTGTTTCTTTAGCAAACTTGTCTAGGAAATCCTTATGGAATTTTGTCCACCTGGTTATGGAACCAACTGTAAGGTTAAAATACCAAGTTGAGGCTGAGTTATCAAAAGTATATGAGAAAAATCTGCATACCACATCTTCGTGTTGCACATTCATCAACCTTATTGATAGTATGAATTTATTGATGTGGTCTTCATGCAATATAGAGGTTTTAGGGTCAAACTTGGGAAGAATCTTCTCTAGATGTCGAGGTAAGTTATGAAACCACCCTGGTATAGCCAAGGAATCCCTAGAAAACCATGATTAGTTGTTTTTAGGAGGGTTTTTTCGCTCTGGTATGTTTTCATTGTTGTATCCCATGTCGTTTGATTCGTCATCCGAGGATTTTGAATTGGATCCTACTTCCTCATACTCAGAATTATCAGGTTTAGAATGGGTACTTGCTAGTGGGGTATCAACAGACATTTCATGAATAAAACTAAGAGTTTGTTCAATTTATGTCAAGGAAAAATATACCATATCATCAGTTGTGTAGAAGAAAGTGTGGTTTGGGGTGTCGACAATTTCCCTTGTGCTTTTATTTCTACAAGGGAGAAATGAAGCTAATGGTAATGCTCAGATATGTCGAGCATAAGATCTGGTAATCCTTCTAAATGTGTCTATATCCTCATGAGGAATCGCATAAGGTATCTCCAGATGAAGGTTTGTATCTTCCTCGGTGTGAGGTGAGTTACTAGCAGTGGGAGTACCTTCTTTGCGGGGGAATCCTTGAAAAATACTAGTCATGCATGTGGGTTGTTTTGAATCTATAGGCTATTTGGGATATATTTCTACTGGTATCAGAAATTTGACTACCCATGCATTCGTTCAGGCCCTCCTTCTAAAGCCAATTTTGTTGAGGGGTCGAAATTTCGTTTAAATCAACAATAGGAATCACACCCCAAGACGAGGCCCAATTAGACTCCTCTTTGTTTGGGGTATCGTGATTCTTCAAATTGATGGTACAAAAGGTTTAGATGGGATTTAACTGGTTCCCGAAAGTTTCCTTTCTAACTGTGAATCTCTTTTAAAGTTTATTTGTTGATTTTATTTTACTATTTAAACATGCAAAACTTGCAACTAAATTAAGGACTAATTAACTTCGGAAGAAATCTAGGCCTAAGGATAACCTTCAGCCAACGGTATGTAAACAAAACCCGAACTTAACTAATATCAACAATAATACTTCTATTTATCATATGTCAAATATTCTTTGAGAAGAGGGAAGAATAACAATCATGAAACCACATATAAGACAAAATTGACCAGAAATAATTTTGCACTTTGCTCACTTGTAATAAACTAAAACATCATCGAATTTTACCATGATTCATTTAGCATTCATAAATCATTCAAGATAACTAAAAATGATAACGATCTTATTAAAAGGCTTGTAGCTAATAACAATGTGCAGAACAATCCATAGTTCAAATAATATGCACAAACTTGGCAAAATGTCTTTGGCTCCATCTAAGCTTCTCAATTATTTCAAGCTTCAAAATAGTTCTCAGCATTGACAATCTAGTTCTTACACAAAACCATCAACCCTTTAAAATGTGGTCGATTCCTTTATTTATACAAAATAAAAATATTAAAAATCACCTAAAGTTCACTTAAGTGAAAGATATCTTTAACGAAAGTCTCCTTTCGAGGAGAAATCACTTTTAGTGGCAATTGGGCCCACCAACTGGTGGAAATCACCACACCAAACGATTATAGGCCTAATTGGGGCCTTGATCGGGTGATGATCCCCTGTTGTGGGAGGAATTTTTCTATCTGTCAATAGGATCTAAGTTTTCATAATGATGAGTTTGGACAATTGGTTGGGGAGTGACTTTAGGTTGGCTAGCTTGTCATGAATGACATCAATATTTTGTTGAGCATAGAAGTGGTTGTTGTCTATATTGTGTTGCAACTCATCACATAGAGTTTCTAAAGAGGATAGTTTGTTGGATAGTTCTACCCATTGAGTGGTAGCCATAGAGTTGTGGGTCCACCAAAAAAAAGGTTACTAGAGAGTGGTACCAAGGAAATCAACACTGCATTTTGGGTCTGTTGAGATAGTTGCTTGGTGGTGGGGTAAGTAGGTCTACCAAAAAGGCTTACTAGAGAATGGTACCACGATGAGTAGTTTGACACAAGGATTCTATTGAGATGGGTTGCAAATAAGGGTGCAGGTAGGAACTAGAACATTTTTTCATTTTTTTCTTTTTTTTGTTGTTGCTCATATTGGAGTTGTATTCCCACCTAAATATTATTGTGCTAACAGAATTCCCAAATTCTCAATACTACAATTTATGTAGGAATTTCATGGACTGGCAGCAAGGGACAAGTTTTCCAAGGTCTCGAGGATAAGGGAGTACTACTAGGTGCCATAGCTCTCTAATAAACATGGAAGGTCCAACAATAATACTTCGTCCAATCTCTCATGGAACCAACTGAAGAGGCCCGACCATACCCTTAGTTGTACTACCTGATTACCAAGGTACTAGAGAGTAATATTCCCAAGTGTTGTTCTTGATGCACTATGGAAACAAGACAATTGATTGGCTTATCTAAAACCAATTTCAAGTAACCTGTGGGAATTTTGATATACCTGAGGGTACGTGGAAGCAAAATTATGTATATAGGTGTTGTCTAATGTGGCACTACTCAAAGGGGTACCAACAAAGGTTACAAGGATGCCCAACTAGGTGAAAATACTTTTATTCTTCCCCTACCGTAGATTTACCCACTTAATTAAATATCACTATGTTATTTATAGCCATTGGAATATGTTTCTAGCCTGAAAAAAATTCTCTAAATATTGGCTTAGGAAAGTGCTTTGATACCACTTATGGTGTTATTATTAGAAAAATAAAATATTAAGAGCATACATAACACATTATGAAGGCAATGGGTAGTTGCAAAGAACTAGAATACCACAAATAACAATACCTTATTGGTGGAAGCAATGTTCACTTGCCTCTTTGAGGGGGGAACCTCTAGTTGAGCAGAGCTCCAATGACAAAGTGTGTCACAAAACATTTTATTACATTGCTTCTACTTCTTTATGTACTTCTATCTACCTCCTAGGAACTTTTTGGTAGAAAAAACCTTTTAATAATCCTCCTTACAATTAGTTGTTTCACAATGTATCTACTACATGAGTCTTTTTTACTATAGATAGCCTTAAGACATGGTAACATATCTATCTACTTAAGGGGGTTAGGCACTAACGTGGTCATACTTTCTTTATGTTATTTCATCCTTTACTATTATAAGATAGACACGGGGAGGTTCCCTTCGAGATTAATGTTTCTCATTTAGCCTATAGATTTTGTTAATACATAAGCTACATAATTGATTTGTCACTCCATAGATGATCCTGAATGGATTATATGGTGAGTGGTTTTTATTTTCATAATACTAAAATTTATTTATATTTGGGGTAGATTGGTGACCAACATTTATAGAAGGAAGGAGAGAAGGGCTTGAATCTAAGTGTTGATAGAGATAGAAATCTCTTGGAAGAAGGACTATTTAAAACTCAACTTCGTATGGAAGCTTCCCATATAAAACACTTTATTAGGCATGAAAATGAGTATAGAGCCTAGGGTAAAAAAAAGCAGGGCCAAAATTTATTGGTTAAAAGAAGGTGATGAATCTTACGAGTTTTATTTTGGTTATCGAAAGAGGAAGATCACCTCTAAATGAGTATGGGTCTACAAAACGCTAATGGCTTTTGAATAAAAAATGGATGGGATCAATAACATATTTAGTCTTTTTCTATAGTAAATTGGCTCCATATCCTCATTATGACTATGTTGAGGAGGACATAAAGGAATGCAATACGAGTTTTATTTTGGTTATCGAAAGAGGAAGAGCACCTCTAAATGAGTATGGGTCTACAAAATGCTAATAGATTTTGAATAAAAACATGGAGGAGATCAATAACATATTTGGTCTTTGTTTTTATAGTAAATTGGCTCCATATCCTCATTATGACTATGTTGAGGAGGACATAAAGGAATGCAATATATTAGCTTCCTGAAAAGTGTTCCTCATTATGACTATGTTGAGGAGGACATAAATGAATGCAATATATTAGCTGCATGAAAAGTGTTCCTTTGAAAGGGAAATGCTAAGTGGGGAGTTAACTAAATAGGATATCTAGCTCTCTATGTCTAAGATGAAGAATGGTTAGTCTCCAAGATTAGGGGATTGACATAGTGTTTTTTTTAAGATAATGTGGAACACATTTAGTGAAGACGTTTTTATGATGACTTAAGAAGCTCTTATAATTGGGACAATTTTATAGATCTAAAATTCATGCTTAACTAATAGTATTTCAAAGAATTCCACTAGAAACATTATTAATGTGTGGGTTATAATCACTCTCGTTAATGTGGAATACACTTAGTGATGATTTTTATAATGGTGTAATAAGTGTTTATAATTGGAACGCTTTCATAGTTTTAAAAACAATGTTTTGTTAAGCTTTTCTCAAACAGTGTTACTAGAGACATCATAAATAGATGGAGGTTGATTACACTTCTTAATGTTTCTTAATATCTTTTTTTAGGGCCTTAGATATTTTCAAAGTGTTGCTTCCATGATTTTCAGGGCAAAGGATATGGTTTTGTTAAAGGAAGATTCATATTATACATGATGATCACTACTTGGGAATGTATAAAGTGAGACAAGGAGACTCAATATGACTTCTTGTTCAAAACTGATTTTAAAAAAGTTCATGATAGAGTTTAGCGAGGCTTTATATCTTGTTTTGGCTTGAATTCAATTCCAAATTTACAAAAATATGGTGTGCATGTTGTTTGTTGATGCTTCCACTATGATTTTGGTTAATGGCATATTCTATAATTGAAAGTACTTGCATAAATACATTATACATGGTTTCCTTTTAGCACCTTATATCTATGTGTTGGTCGACAATGCTCTTGGACATCTTCTAGAAGTAACAATGATGTAGGGGAGGATTTGGGGCATTCAATTCTCAAGGGATAAGATGGTTCATAATAACCACTTTGATTGTTGAGATTTCTATGGTCGTATAATGTGCACCATTTGGACAAATTTACATTGGTCATGTAGACCAACATTATTTTTGAGCTCTATTATTTTTGTACACACACACACACATATATATTTTCCCCCCCGAAGAAAAAGGGTAAATTTTATTTCATCCTTTGGAGAAAAGAAATTTACATTTTGTAGATACATGTCCCCGTGTATTATGTCCAAGTCAAAAGTACAACCTCCCAAAAAATTCCATTCAAAAACAGGGGCACCTGCCCATCAAAAACCAACTGCCCCAAAAATACATCCAGGAACCAAACTGTCCCTTTTATAAAACGAACATAATACAATTACCCCATGTATATCCTGCTAAAAAATATTCCAAAAAGAAATTGTAAGAGATATCACACTACCCGAAGGCATAACAGTGAATGTACAAATCCAAAGAAGACAATAAGAAATTATACATAACTCCAGGGGAGCTCGCATATATATGATCACAAAAAACACCATAAGCTGGAAGAAAACAAAACTAAACTAGTAGATCTGCAGACCCCCCATGGCCTAAAAAGGGCCTATGAAAGAGAATATTTTTTGCACCATCTTTAAACTCTATGATCATCCAATACCCCAAATCCATTCGCAAGCCTTCTTTAGAGAGAAGATTTGCGTCCCTGTTTCGTTCCCTGTAGACACGACAAATAGAATATTCATCAAAAGAAGCTAAAACTCTGAATACATCATCATTCAATGGAGTTAGAATAATGTTGTGTCAACACTATGATTTCTTAATCCAACTAATAACCAACAGGGAATACCCAAAAATCTGAAGGGAAGAGACATATTTTTCCATTGCAAAAAGAAAAAGCATCTTGAGCGACATGAGCTCAACAAAGTTATTGGATCTAGGAACTAGTCCCAATTTCATTCTAAAGACATTATTATGAGATAGAAATAAAATTTATTCCC
>JASDQU010680331.1:16380-28761 GCA_032191745.1 Picea mariana | reverse complement strand
TGAGCCCTTAGGCAACTAAAATTTATGGAAGAGATGGCTTGTCTTTAAACACCATTGCGTTCCTAGTGAGCCATATCCCCCAATTATTGTTAAAAGGTAAAGACTTTACATTGCGATTTAAGGGATGTGAGAGCCAATCCTTCCAAGCCTCTTCTACTGAATCCCCTTGCCACCTGCAAGCCTATTGCAACGCATAAGAGCAATTTTCCCAACTCTGTCTAACAAAAGTACACCTAATGAATGGGTACACCCCATTCTCCTCATCAACTCTACACACCGGGCACCAGCCTAGTCCTTCCACCTTACACAATTTCATTCTATCCCATGTTGGAATCTTCTTTATTATCATACACCACATGAAGATCCTTGCTTTGAGAGGACATTTGACCTTCCAAATCCTCTTCCACCACCAAATAGGCTCATGTTGTTGGAGGTCATTAATGAGCTATGAGTAACCGAGCTTTGGTGTATAAGTCCCAAAAGGTGAGTTTTTCCACACCAACTCATCTTCATTTTCAATAATTCGGATGTGGTCACCTTGAAAATCCCTGGTGTATCTACCCCATTCTTATAAAAAAACATCCCCCACCCCTACTTGACTAACACCTTTCCATTCTTGGGCCCAAATAGATGATCTAGCCTGGTCAATGATTTGGCTTAAAAGGAAAAAAACATTTTCATTTAATTGTCACACCAACTCTTCTAACAGTCAATGACTATTTCCACTACCGGACCACAAATCCGCTCCTATTTTGACTTTCTTTCCTTTCCCTACCCTCCAAGCCAATCCTTCACCAACGATTGGGAACAAATTTATAGGTGCTTTCCATATTACTATACAATTTTACCTTCTTTTAACTGGACTCCTCACCCAATTTTCTAAGGACTCTGGGGAGATATACTTTTGATAAACAACACTTATCCACAAGTTTTGTGTATTGAGCAGTCTCCAACATGTTTTGGCTGCTATGGATTTAGAGAACATAAAATTATTCTTTAAATCCCAACCCCCCAGAATTTTTGGGGCTGCTAACACTTCCCAATTTACCCAAGGCACCACATGATGATCCTTGGAACCTGCCCATATGAATTTAAAGCAGATTCTTTTGGCTCTTTCTAGAATGCCTTTCGGGATCCAATAAAGTGACATCCATTATACTCGGATAGCCTCGATTACTGATTTTGCGAGTACCAACCTACCAACTCGTGATAGCCACCTAAAACACCACCCCTTTAGCCTCTTTTCCAAATTTTCCAACAATCATAACCAATCCACCTTCCTGTAATTATTTGGCTTTAAGTGAAATCCCAAATACTTGAGACCTTCATTTAGGTCCCTTTGCTCAAAAGGAAACAAATTTGTGTAATTCTCTATTTCTTCCCTCTCCATATTATGAGTAGAGAGGGTAGAATTTCTACTGTTTATTTGCATACATGTGCCTTTCCCAAAGAGGTCTAGAATGATAGCCAACTTTTCGACATCTCTCCTTAAGCCACTGTAGAAAATTAACACATAATCCACAAATAAAAGATGAGTAACCCGTAGATTTGGAGATATAACAATACCTTGAAAATCTCCTCGATCGCTTGCCGCTGCTATAGTTTTGCTCAACCCTTCTGCAACTAGCAAAAAAAGGAAAGGGGACAAAGGGCACCACTCTCTCATGCCCCTCTCTGCGTGAAAAAACCTCGAAGTTGATCCATTTATTAGGACAACAAAGGAGACTGTGGTTATACAACACATCACCAAATTGATGAAAGGCACCTCGAACCCCAAATGAGTTAAGAGCATCTTAAAGTAAAGCCAGCTGACTCGGTCATAGACCTTTGAGAGGTTGATCTTGAGAATTGCACCTTTGTCCCTTCGTGCTTTTATACTATATATATTTACATATATTTGAAATATTTGTATGTATATTAATATATTATAAAATATATATTGGTTTGAATTTGTTGAGTTTGGATTTGCCTTGGCTTCATCACCAAAATAATTTAGTGGTTATAATATGTTATAAAATATATTAATATATTAAAAGATATATTAATATTTTTTAATACTTTAATATTAATGTATTAAACCAACATAGATCTATCTGAACCTTAGATCTATTAAACGTCGAGAGGGATAAAATCTCTCGAGGTGAAAACCTTTTTTAAAGTACAAAACTTGAGTAAAGGTTAAATGTTTGCACCTCGAGATTTGATCCTTTAAACACTTATAGATTGGGGGTTAAGATGGATAATTGCTCATTAAAAGTTGTGCACCAAATTCAAATTGATTAAACCAAATTACAAATAACACAATTCCAAAATATAAGAAATTAGAAAAAATTGAATTTTTATTTTGAAAAGGCTTAAATCATACTTCATGATAAATTTAGTGTACTTCTATAAAGATTCATTCAACTGAAAAATTCCTTTATTAAAGATAATAGGACATTAGTATTAAACCATTGCATGGTGCTTGTATTAAAAAATAAACACTCCTTTAAGAACATCCCTCGTAAGATATTGGCTTCTTGAATGTGTCAAGACCGCGTTTTTTTAAGTATATTAGTTAGTTTTTATTTTTTAAATTTAAAATTATATTAATTAGTTTTTATTTTAAAGTATATTAATTAGTTTTTTATTATTTTTAATTTTAAAGTACATTAGTTATTTTTAAGCCATTAATTGGCTTCTTGAAATGTGTTAAGACCGCGAATTTTAAGTATATTAGTTGTAAATGTGTCTTTGATGATGTCACTGGGTCCGTGTTTCATTAAGAACATTATTTTTGACCTTTTTCCTTCCGTAAATTGAGGCAACATGCTCTTTTGCTAAGAAACAATGATCCCAAAGCTCACTCTAACCTCGATGGGAGCAAGTTTCCTTTTATGTCTAAARTTTTCTGTGCAGTACAAGSGGTAAACAATATCCGTTTTTTCCTCTACCTTACAGTCCCTGTATTTCCTCTCCCTGGATATAGTGCTGAAAATTATTAGACTGCAAACCAGAATTTATCTCCACATGTTGTAGATACAGTCAACGTAAAGGAGGTGCCACGTCATTMCGGTGAGTAAAACGTCCCATTATTAAGTGGAAAGGAGGTCTCACTAATCAATGATTTTTTTATCTTTCGGTTAACGAATCCAACCTGACCCTCCATCCCCGCACTGTGCTGCTCCCCTTGGATCGTCTTTGACCCGCGGGATCGTTCTGGGTTCCAAATTCTCACTAAATATGTCAGTCAGCTACTTTTCGCGGGCTCTCTCAATTTGGCGGTGAAAATGGCTCTCTTTGAAACCTAGATGCCATCTGGGAGGGGAAAGTCGGGCCTTTTCCTCGAGGCACTGTACTTACCACAATCTTTTACTGTATTTCATATGTGATCTCCTGAAATTGACAGAGAAATGGTAAAGCCGCGATAGACCTTCTTCGTCACAATCATTATTTATTTTATATATATATATATTTTGTTTGATATTTATCGGCGAATCTAATTTTCAGAGTTTCTTTTTCGTCTCTTTTGCTTTCGTAGATGCCATCGGCTCTGCAATTGCGTGATGTTATCCGCTTAATTCTGAAAAACCCAAAATTGATCAGACAATACCCTTATGCCCAACACCGGATTCGGAAGATTATGGATTGAAGCTTAGTTTTATGATCCCATCGAGGTTGCCAGGTATTGGAGGAGTAAATCCTATTGGATCTGAAGTCTCGATGGTGAGTTTTTGTTTTTTGTTCAGTTAAGTGCCTGTTCTCCTTCTTTTTATTTTAAAATTTCGGTATTATCTTCTGCACAGGGGCATCTCCAATGCCTGTAAAATTAGTATTGATCCAACCCCCTTAGGGAAAAAGGGATTTTTATTCATGGGAAAAATCCAAAATTTACCAAAATTTAGAGTAAAGAAGTAGCCTGAATAGGGCGTGGAAACAGACACCTATGGGCTTCTCTATCTTCTCTCTGTCTCTTGTTTTTCGCTCTCTTAGTTTAGACAATATTAGAGTTGGCAAAAGAGACTAAGTCAATGCTCATGTTGAATTGTGGTCTGCTTTGCTTTTATCCAGTGTCAGAATTACAGAATGCGATCGGCGATAAGGGGTGTTCTCTGTTAAGTACAGTTACAACTGCATGATGCCCATGTTCTTTTCCTGAATTGGGATCAAAGATCTGTATGTTTACAGAATCTCCGAATCTCAAGATTGCAGCAAAGCCCTAGAATTATCAGTGTATTAGAGTTGGCGATGGTAATTGTCTGGTGAAGTATGTTTTCTAGGGAAATTTGTGTGCTTGCAAATTGGTTCTAAGGATACATGGGACAGAGAAACAAGCAGTGGCTTCAGAATGAAGAGACAGATCCCCATGTCTACATTCGAGGAAACTCTAAAGCTATATAATAATCAGGCGATGAAGCTTGTTGCTGATAATTGTGTCTTGTGGTGTGTGCTTCTGAGCTGAGATTTGCCCGCTTGTGAAGGGTTTCAAAGAGTCATTTTTGGAACAAAGAAACAGGGGCCTAAGGCTTCTTCAGACATGTTTGCCAAACTAATGAGCAGGCGGTTGTACCGCAAGCCCTCGAAGTCCGAGAGCAACGGAACAGCTGTAACAACACCATCAGTGAAAGCGGTGGATGTGCCCTCATCTGCATCCGTAGATCAAGTAGTTGCACCTGTGAAAAACGGATTGAAATCTTTGAATGATGATGGCATACATCCGTCAGTTGGCGTACTAGAGTTGCCAGAGGCCATGAATCATGACCCAGGGAACAAGCTTTCTGTTGCGGCACTGCACTCTGCAGTTGACCCGTTGACATCTCCAATCAAAGAGAATGATGTGATTAACGCTGAATCTGATCATTCTACCAATGGTAGTATAAGCACCACTGTAAATTTACCATTGTTGAGAGATGTTCCTTGGTTTGAAAGACAGGATCTCTTAATTAAAAAATTGAATCTTTGCTGTCTCCAATATGATTTCTCAAACCCTAAAGAAAATATTGCAGAGAAAGAGATCAAGCGGCAAACCTTACTGGAGCTTGTTGAGTACGTTCAGTATGGAGCAGGCACACTCACAGAAAGAGTTCAGGGGGAGATTGCCAAAATGTTTGCTTCAAATCTTTTCCGTTCCTTGCCTCCAGCTTGCCATGAAAGTACAGGGTTAGACAAATTTGACCGAGAAGAAGAGGATCCCTGTATGGATCCTGCATGGTCACATTTGCAGATAGTGTATGAACTCTTGCTGCGATATATAATTTCGGCAGATACAGATCCCAGATTAGCAAAGAGGTATATAGACCGCTTCTTTGTACAGCGATTGCTCAACCTATTTGACTCTGAAGACCCTAGAGAGAGACAGAGTATGMAAAGACTATATTGCATCGCATTTATGGAAAATATATGATGCATCGACCTTTTATACGGAAAGCAATTAACAACATATTCTATCGATTTATCTATGAAACTGAGAGACACAATGGCATTAGTGAGCTGTTGGAAATTCTGGGTAGCATAATAAATGGTTTTGCATTACCTCTAAAAGAGGAACATAAACTCTTTTTAACTAGAGCTCTTATGCCTCTGCATAAGCCTAAATGCCTTGCTGTCTATCATCAACAGCTATCATACTGTATCACTCAGTTTGTGGAAAAGGATTTCACGTTGGTGGATACTGTTATCAGGGGTCTACTAAAGTATTGGCCCGTCACAAACAGCCAAAAGGAAGTTTTGTTCCTGGGAGAATTGGAGGAGATTTTAGAAATAACGCAACCTGCTGAATTCCAGTGTTTCATGGTCCCTCTGTTTCGGCAGATAGGCCGCTGCCTCAATTGCTCACATTTCCAGGTTTGTAGTTCAATTTTCAAATTCTATTTTTGAAGCATTCCCGTGTTTTGTTATTAGTTTTGTATATTTTCTTTCAGAGGTGGTGCTTGCTTGATTCATTCTGGTTCAAATTTGTACAAGATTTTATATTTTAGTTTCTTTACATTCAGTTTGAAGATTTGCTCAGAGTTTAAAATAAAATTGCAACTGTGGGAACTCAACAATTTATATTTTATTTGCTCAGGGATCTAGGTGATAGGTTCTTGTCTATCAACTAACAGTTGAGAGCTACAAGTGGTAGCTTCACATATATCGTTTTTAGCTCCCCAGAGAATAATTTTGCTATCTCCTGTTTCTGGTTCTGAATTATTGACACTTAGTCAGGTTCTTCAGTTGTTTTCAAAGTCCTCTTAAAGTAATCTAACATAATCATTAGTGAAGTTCCCAATCATTCACAAACTTCACCAGGTTTGTTTGGCTAATTTTTATTGGTTTCTAACATAGAAAAGTGGCAGGTGGCAGAGCGGGCACTTTTCTTCTGGAGCAATGATCACATTGTCAACTTGGTAGCTGAAAATCGAAATGTTATCCTACCTCTCATTTTTGAAGCATTAGAGAAGAATACAGCATGTCACTGGCATCAGGCAGTGCATGGCCGCACAATGAATGTAAGAAAGATGTTCATAGAAATGGATGAAAACTTGTTTAAGGAATGTCAGCTAAAATTCCAGGAGGATGAAGCGAAGGCAAGAGAAATTGAAGAGAAGAGGGAAGTGATCTGGAAGCATCTGGAAGTCGTGGCCACATCCAGTGGTCCGAGTGAAGAACCAATTGTAGTCGGGCAGACTTGAAATTTTACAGGGGATGAAAATAATTCTGGATGTATATGCTGCCTGGTAACCAACTGTAGCAGAATGATTTTCTTCTGAGTTATTTTCTCGTAGACTCCTTTGTATGCATTCATATCTTCTAAATTTCTTTGACTTGTATGATTGGGACAGAAGGCACCCACTGTTACTTATTTTGAAAGTGTAAAGACATTTGTAATTAGATACTGTAAAGTTTCTTTTGCCAGGGCAGGAGAATCTAATGCGTCAATTGGTTTGTGTTCAGGAATAAATGGTTCTAACTAATTACTGTCGGATATTGTTTAGAGGGTTCAGACATCTGCAGTCTAGATTTTCCAAGTTGGATGAGCAGTTGAGAGTTCAAATAATGGAAGGTCTTGAAGGGGTTGCAGTACATGCCCAAAACTGTAATTGAGTGACCAGCTTGGGTTCAGTTAAGATCAGGTCTCCACCATGCTGTTAAATAGTTTGGAGCATTCTGTATGAAAGTGTATTATAATATAACCCTAAACGTATTTTTTGCACTGGGTCGAAGTGAATGTTTTTTTCTCATTACCTTTTTTTCAAAAGGTACTAATATTGATATCTTCTCATTGTTTGTGCAAAATATGCAGCTATAAATGAAAATTTTGCTATTAACGATTCACATATTGCCCAGCATCACTGATGCTACATTACATAGAGGAACTCTGTTTAATGTTTGTTGGCATTGAACCTGGCAAATCTCTCACCTTTGTGTGGGGGAAAATTCAGAATTAATAGAGACTGAAATTCTGGTTGTATTTCCATCAATCCCGTGAGTCACTTCTTTATTCTTGTGATAGGGAGGACGTAATTGTATCTGTTTCTTTCTCCAGTATTATTAGGCCATGTATTTCATTCTTGTTTACATTTGAATATTATTGTTGAAGTGAAACTTGAGTTGCCCTCAGAATGATTGGTGTATGGGATATAGCTGTGTTCATTTTTCTTTTTCAGTAGAATCGGTTTTTTCTATGGTTGACAAGTTCTGTAATATGTTTGCTAGAATCAATCGGATTTTTTAATTGTAGCAGATCTTGTGCGCTGTTTGTTTTTGGGTCTAGTTTATTGAATCATTCTTCTTTCTAGGATTTGGTTATATGCTGGGCACCTTATTATCATATCTTGTCTTTTGTTTCTCGAGTTGCAGAAGCTTATTCCCACATTTCAAGTGTCTTACAACATACGATATTCCTTAGGTCAGAACTTGTACAATTCTGGCCACGTTCCACTGCTTACCCAATCACTAGGGTTGGAGTAACATGGTGTATTAAGTTTATAATTTTCTTTGTTGTCATTTGCCTTTGTTTTGGATAGCCTTTGTTTCCAGTGTCTCACTCTGCACTTCTTCTGCTAGGATGTCCTTTGAGGGTGGACCAGTTTATCACACACTGGAAATATCATAAAATTAGTATGTCAAATCTGTCATAGAGTATTTGCTCGTTATTGAAGTAATTTCAATTAAAATAAGTTTGTAAATTACAGTTAGTTGACAATTTAACAAGCTACACTATTACGTAAATACTGGAACAGTATGGACATAAGGATGTGGCCTAATGGTTAAGTTTTCAAGTGTCAAATGCATATTGCAGGTTCCTTCTGTTGTGGTCCAAACTTGTTGGAGGGCGGTTGTCAAAATTAAGCTGACTGTAGTCTTTGGTCAGATTATTACATTAACTCACTTTGATTGGTAGTATGTGAAGCAAGCAGTGCTACATAAAAAATGAATGTAGTCTTCAACAAACAAAACATCATAATACTGTAATTTTAATCCACTATTAAATAAATTTACATTGGCGTGCGATAACATGGAAAGTACTCGTTCCTATTACGGGTTGAACATGCATGTGGATGTGCCATAGTGTGGCCATGAAGAGATCTGTAAATATGAATGAGTGGATTATTTATTTAGTGTCCTTGAAACGAAGTAAATCTATGAGAGCTGGTCTGAAGGTTTTGCTGGACCCTGTTTATATGACAGTGTTTTCCATATTGTTTTCTAAGTCAAAGATTGATGGAAAATGGGAGCATTTCTTCATTTGTTGTTATTAATGACTATGCAAAATTGGTAGCCCTTAAAATAATACTGTTAGATAGGATATACAATGCCATATGGTTGTGACAACACAAAGACTAACATGCATATTTTAAAAACATAAATGATTATAAGGAAGTTTGATGCATATCATTATGTTGGACAAGGTAGAAAAGTAACATTGCTCAAAGTTGTTTCCTTTTGGAAGCGACGTTGATCATGATCTAACTCACTGTTATTGGAGTATTAATAGTGGGTGATTTATGAGTTGATTTTGTGGAGAGTGATGATATTTCTCCTAAATTTGACCCATTAAAAAGGCAGGTCAATGATGTGTCTAGAGGCATTATTCTTTGTATTTCACTAATGTGCTTTGACAACCTTGCATTTCAATAGTCACATGGTATGCCATTGTTGTGATTCTAGAGCCTTGCAACTTGTTGAGCTAACAGCAATCCCCCATGCTATTTTTGTTTTCACCATTGATGAAGGTAAAAATAGTCATGGGCCCCCTCCTGTGTTTGGATTTCTAAGTCTTCATGGACTTGGTTTAGATTGATCACTTTACTTTGAAACTTTCCATGAAGTTAGTCTTGTTCTTTCTTCTTACTCTATAGGCTCCAAAGAATTACCTTGGTCTTTTTCCTTAGCCTTTTGAGCCATTTTTGCCCTTTTGAAATCTTCAAAACTTGTAAAAAACTTGTTTTCCTTGCATTGTATCGCATTGAAGTCAATCTTGGTCACAAGACACTGTGTTGCACCAACTTTGTCTTTATCACGACAAAGATAAAATCTTCAAAATCTTTGGAAAATTCACCGTATCACATAGCTTGAAGCTTCATTTCCTCGTGCCATATCGCATCACAAAGAAATGCTCTTCTCATGCAATATATCGTATTGGTTCAAAATTTCAAGTGCAATGTGTCGCTCGGAAGATAATCTTTTGCACAACAAATTGTGCTCAACAAAATTTCTTCCTCCCACGACATATCGCATCATAAATTTTTATTCTGTGACATATCACATGTCCTCATGTTTCCATGCACTGCAACCAAACTTTTTTTGCTGCACCCACTCAAGTTTTCAAATTATAAAACCAAATTGTTGTATGTCATATCACCATTGCACTTGTCATAGTCTCCCAAGAGCCTTGAGGCCACTTAGCACATAATACTCCAAGATGACCAATCATCGTATGAATTCAAATAAAAGAAACCCAATTGACATCTTCTAGGTATGCATATGTTCGGGAGGGTTAGATATATTCTTTGTTTTCACATTTCCCTTAAATAAAAGAAAGTTCAGCTTGACCAACCTCTTCATGCCGCATGGTCCCCAGAAAATGGATTAACCCAGGATCCCATGCACCCATCTACCCCAGGTATTTCTTTTGTACGAATCGATTAAGAAAATTTTCCCGCATCGAAAAAACCTTTTTTAGTAGATAGTGAAGTTTCCCTTTGCACTCGTTTAGGGGATGAATCACCATGACATTATTGAGCCCCTCTCTCTCATTTTCCATACCACTTCTGTCGACGAGGTTAGTTATGCTTGTCTTACTTCCAATAGTAGCTATGTAGGCCTTACTTCATCATGCCCTCGCCATGGCATTCCCCATAGCTAGACCTTTGGTCACTTGGGCTTAAGGGAAAAACTTTTAAATCCAAAAGAACCTTAGATCGCGAGCTTCTCCATGACCCGTTCAAGGAGAGGAACATGGATAGGAATCTCTCCCTTTCTTTCCTTTACTTATTTTGTTAGTTGGTGGTTGGATAAGTCTTTTCTTCCCCATATATTTGGCTTGCTTGCACAAATACATATCCTTTCAAACTCTATATCATACATGGAAAACGTGTTGTGGGCATCACTCGAGAGGAAGATAAAAACCTTGTTTTCCTCCCTTATCAAATTTGATTGACCAATATCACACTTTTTGTTTAGTTCTTACAAGAACCATGGCCTTAGTGTTTTCCATCCATATTTGTACGGTTGAACCCATGCAAGACCATTATCAAAAGGATTTTCCCCTTTGTTTTGGGAAAAAAAAATCATAAGCAACATGAGTTTAGGGGGAAACTATTGAGACAACATATTCAAGTGTATACATTCTCCTCCATAAAGATGGCTATTATTAACAGTTGAGATTTTTTTTGAATCCTTGTTATTTATTTTCACACAAGTATTTATCTTCTTTTTAAAACTAACAATGCTAATGTTTGATGTTGTTGACATGGATGAGGTGTATGAACCTGATATGGCTTCTAAGAAGGCTAGAAAGGAAAAACAGCCTACCATTGAAGTGAGTCCAGATAGAAAGGAGGAGATAGAAGTAGATGTTGGTTCTTTAGGACCAACATATGATGACACGAGATGTTGCATGGACCCTGATATTGTCTACAAATGGGTGGATATATATCAAATATTCCAGCAAGATACATATCCAATGGTGTAATTCCTCCCCGGTGATGTCAATCCTCACGATGGAATCTACTACGTAATCAAACACCCCTAGTTACACAAAGTGGCTGCACACTCTACTATATTCCCATGTGTGGAGGCCATCTCTTGGATTATTAGCCAAATTGATGTTGATAACAGATTAGTCAAGGATGCAAACAGGAAATCTATCGCTTTGTTTTAGACCTCCATCATACATAGCTATTACAAATTCTCCACATCAGAAGTTGACCTCACTGAGGAATGGTTGCTTCAATTCCCATTTGACTGTAGAGAAGTGATGATGGGTTAATGGGTGCCCTAGACAATGCTCAGGGAAAGGAGAACAACAACCTATCCCACGAAGTTTCAGAGAATTACTTACATGATTGCCATAGGCCTCTTGTGTATACTTTATGGAGAAGAAGACGCCTTGAATTTCAAGGAATCATGGGTACCCCTAATATACATAGTGACTAAAACTTGCATGATATTCAACTAGGCATCCATTCTCTCCACTTCTTTGGAGAAGATCATATCAACAACCAAACACACAATGCCTAGGAAACATCCTTCTTTTCACATGTCTTCTTTGTTGGAGTACATGCTCAACTACATACTTAGTGACATACTTATTTTTTCTATTTTTCCTACTATTTAAGAGACCTGCTATTTATAACATGTCTATTTATAGTAGGTCTATTTTTAGCTGGTGGATTCCTATGTAATATCATGGGAAGATACCATAGGTTTCCAAAACCATGGGCTCATAAACCACCATTAGACAAATTCCTATTTTTAGCTACCATTAGGCCAATTCCTATTTTTTAGCCACCATTAGGAAATTCCTATTTTTTAGGAGATAATTCTTATTTCTTTAATTTTAGGAGATATTTCATATTTTGTGGCTACAAAATATTAGCCTCCTAGGGAAGTGCATATTACCTATCTAATACTTAGAGTTAACTCACTTCACTTATTGAACGACTTTCCATAATTAACAAATTCTCACTCAGTTAGGACTTTAGTTCCATTCTTGGACTTTAGAGCCATTATTGTGAGGGAGTATTCACTTTTATTGCATGTTTATAGATCAGATTGGACAACCCATAGAAAACTATGGATCAACCATCTTCTTCAGTGATCTTGACACCCTTCAACTACTTTGAGTGGAAGCCCAAGATAGAGCTTCTACTTCGAATTAAGGGTTTGTATAGGATCACCATGGGGACTGAGGTC
>JASDQU010680330.1:42546-55006 GCA_032191745.1 Picea mariana | reverse complement strand
ATATATGCTTCTTTCTCATTTATGTATGATGCACATCTGATTACAGTTTGACTTTGATATATATATTGTGAAAATCATCATAGAAAAAAGGCTCTTGTTTCTATATTTTCTCTCACCACTTGTTGCACACATTTCACACAATTAGTCTGACATCATAGGGGAACCACAAAACCCCTGTCATTCATGATGTTTGCTCAACCTTCCTCCTATATTAGGAGGAGTACCTAGTCATACTCACTCATCGGTACCTCCTTCACACACTCCTGTGAGTGATACCATCTTAGGATCAGCCTTGCTTGGTTCTACCTTACTTGGTTCCAATTCCCAAGGTCACACAGTCACTCGCTCTCCTTTACACGGAAGCGGGGGACCCACTTTCTCTCAAGGAGGAAGCACCAACCCACCTAGTCCCCATCAAGGGTCAGGCGCACAAAACACTATGGCTGGAACTAACATTCCTACCCCACTACAGATGCCATACTTGGCCTCTCAACATTCTGGATCTCACCAAGCTCACCAATGATCCTATATTGCATGATGCCACATGGCCTGCAATGCCAACCAAACTTCCTTTAGACATACCAAAGTTTGAAGGAAAGGCAGGGGATGACCCCGCCAATCATGTCATGACCTTTCATCTATGGTGTTCTTCCAATAGCATCATGGAAGACTCTATCAGACTGTGCCTTTTTCAACGCACACTTACTGGCCCATAAGCCAAATGGTATGTCGAAGAAAAATCTGGGTCCCACACAACCTTTGAGTCATTGGCCAAAGCGTTCTTAACCTTTTTTCCAATTACCCATCTGCCATGACAACGGTCTAGAACTACTATCTAATTTCAAACAGTCCTCAGCCACCCACATTGCTGACCACATTCATGAGTGGCGTAGGCAACGTAGTTTGTGTAAAGCAGAAACCACCAAGCAGCAATGTCTTGACTGGTTTCTTAGATCACTTGTCTCTCTCCTTGGTAAGGATGTAGCTTCCACCTTCCCACAATCTGAAGAGGAAGCCATCAGCAAGGATCAACAATATGACCTCATTTATGCACAGTCAGGATACTTGTACACTGTACTTCCTAATCTACCAAAACCTGTGCCATTTGGCCAGGACAAACCCGGGATGTCTCACTCAGCAAATGGACTAATAGGTGCCACCAAACACCATGGTCCACAACCCCAACCACCACCGATGTATGGAATGCCTCAGTACCCACCAGCATATGGGGGCACTTCTTATTACCCCCCACCCCCTTATCAACAACCATATCATGTTGCTATACCCCCACCCACTAGTGGACCACCACCGGCACCTCCCATACATCCACCTCTTCCGAACACCAGTGGTCCTCCCTCCACATCACCTTATAGTACTAGTGAAAGCGCCACGCCTTCCTATGTACCTTATGGAGCCGCACCACCACAAAACCCTTACTTTCCCTTTCCGGGTCCTCCACAACCCATGGCTCCCCCACATCCTCATACGGGGGTCAATTTTGTTCAACCCTCTACTACCCAACAATATCAAAACTTTGAACAATTGAACACAGCCAATCCAACTCACCCATCAAACAACACTAGGAGGAAAGGAAGGAATAGGAATAACAACAATCCTGGTCAAGACGGGAATCAAACCCCACAGCATCAACCCACTCGGGGCAATCAAAACCAAGGGAACCAAAACCCCCAAGGGGGAAATAACAACAAACGCCAAGGGCGGAACACTGTTAAAACTATCCACCCTTGTGCTCTTTGTGGTGTATATGGTCATTACACTCACCATTGCCCACAGATCGCTGATTTCAAAAGGTTGAAGGACTCTGGAAGTCTTCCCCCTTCTCCTACGCAATCTGCCCCACAACAGGCACAACAACAATATGTGCAACAACCCCCTCCCGCCGTGCTACAAAATCCTATCCCACATCAAGGTGTGATAAACAACCAACAAGACGCCCAGCATCCCCCACCTCAGGTGGGCCAATACCACAATCCCAACCATCCAGCAGAGCGAACAATTCTTCTCACCAGTAAGGAAGAAATCCTTTTGCAAACACGCAATCGTCAGTATCCTGCAACAGCTGAGTCTACCCCTACACCTCTAGAAACAAACCCTACACCGACGGGACCTCCATTGGTAATCCCTCTCCCTTTAACCGAACCACCATTACGCATCCCTCGCATCCCATTGTGCAGGAATGTCCACAACCCACAGGCTAGGGAAGCACACAACTACAGCTTGGTAGATGACTTAGCACAATCCCCGGTGGCCATGTCAGTTCTGGAAGTCCTCCAGACTTGTCCAACACAGTGGAAATCATTACTTTCTGCCTTGGGGGCAGTCGACCCTGCCAATACTCGACTCATCACCTTTGACCTTGATAGCTGCGAACCACATCTTCCCACCGCAGTTGCTATTCAAATACCAGTAAAAATACGGAACATCACCGTCCATCGATGTATCATCGATGAAGGGGCATCTACATGCATCATGTCCAAAACAGTATGGCAGAAACTTGGTTCCCTAGACCTGATACCTTCTGCCATCACCTTATGAGCTTATGACGGACGACCATCATCTCCCGAAGGGCTCTTCCAAAATGTCCTCGTGGAACTCGGGGGCAAAACTATCCTCATTGACATCGAAGTTATCGACGCTCAGCTCAATTACAATATCTTTCTTGGACGTAGCTACATGTATGCTATGAAGGTAGTGGCATCATCCGTCTTTCGGACAATCATGTTCCCCCACAACGGGAAGATTGTAACCATTGACCAAGTCTCACATTACGAACCTAATCCATCTTCCAATCTCGATAACATTCTTCCTCTTATTCACACCAACCAAGACGTATATCCACTCATTGAAATGGGTCCTGGTATTTTCAAAGATCCATCCTTGTTAGGGACGTACCATGGAGCACCACCACTCCTTCCCCCTGGTCAAGTATGTGTCATCTCATCTAAAGAAACTCAACAAGAGGATGCTCGTCCTCCTCAAGAGGCTTCAGTCATTCCTGACGTCTCAACAGTTGCAGAACCACTCCCACAGGAGCCTCCTGCACATTCGTCGACACCTACGGTCCACAAATCCACATCCCCTCAAGGGCCTAGTCCCATTGTGGAGACAGTTCCCCGACCCCTCACTCAAATTCCCTTCTTTTACCCCCCACCTAGTATAGAAGCTTTCTAGGTAGCAACAACACTCACACTACCCAATATGGTGTTAGCCATCCCAGTGTGGTACTTACATCCACCTGAGATGGTCCCTCGCCCACAGGCAAGACTCCCCATGACGATTCCTGTCCTCACTCCCACTACCTCTACTACCCCCATACTCCCTACTCCCCCTGCTACCGCTGGGGGAAGCAGAAGGAAGAAGGAGCCCACAACTCCACTTCCCCCACGCATCCCACCACCTTGCGCATTGTGTGACAAAGAGGGACACCAAACCAAAAAATTCCCATCACTACCGAAATTACGGAATTTGATTCCACCCAATCCAACCCCCACACCACCCATTACTACTGCTACCACTCAACCTGCCAGTAGTAAAGGGTTGAAGACCAAATTCGCATGCGCCGTCTGTTCTGAGTATGGCCATTACACCCATCATTGTCCAGCACTGCCTCGTTTCTGGCAGGCATTAGCTATCGTAAGCCGAGACTTTCAGAACAACCCACGCCTGACTACGTCCTCCACATCACCTATCACTGACATTCGCTATGTCACTACTTCAGTCAATGAACGCATGAGATGCCCTTGCTCTCTTTGTGATTCATTGGTTCATTTTACATACCAATGTCCGATGATCATCGAATATCGGCGACGTCAGTTAGCCCTGCTTCACCAACCTGCAGAGGCAATCATTGACATATCTTCACCATTTGAAGATCTCCATATCATCTCTCCCGAGCTCGAGGCACTCCCTATTCCTCCATGGTTCTTAGATGACATATCTGAGGATTTACCCCATAACCCACCCAACTCTCCCACCCATCCCCCTGCGGAGACTCTCCATCCCACTACTACGGGTACCCCTCAATACCTCAATATATGGTTTATGACGAGTGAACCCTCAACCTCTCCTAGCATTACCTCCTCTGTTTCTATAGCAGGGGGCAACCACACTGTCACCGAGATCACTCCTCACGATCCATTATATTCCCGTCATTTCCAATGCGATGAAGAAATACTGAAAGAGCTACAATGCCTAGACTCTCCCTAGGATGCATTACATCATCGTGCACTCTTCCTGCCACCGGAAGCCCTCATGCCTCCTAGCCACAATCCCATTTATGCAGTCGAAACCAAAGACTTTATCCCATCAGGGACTATCGATTGGTTCAACAACCCTATCTCGGCACCCGATGCTTTTGGAAAAGGTAATCTAGCTAACATTTCCCCCACCATCAAAATCGACATTTCCATCAAACCGGGCATCGTCGAAGAGATCGTCATTGGAGCTGCTTGCACTCCTCAGGAGATTGCCGCATACAAAGCCCTCTTCTAGGAATTTAGGGATATCTTCGCCTGGTCATACACGGAGATGCCTGGCCTCGACCCCGCTATCGTCGAACATCGCATCGACACCTAGCCCGACATCACACCAGTTCGCCAGAAACATCGACCGCTACACCCATCCAAGGCCGCGGCTATCAAAGTCGAAATAGACAAATTACATACGTCCAGATTCATTTACCCCATTGCTTATACCTCATGGGTTTCCAACCCTGTACCCGTCGACAAAAAACAGGGCTCTATTCACGTCTGCACCGACTTTTGTGATCTCAATAACGCATGTCCCAAAGACAACTTCCCAACGCCCTTCATTGATCAGATCATCGATGATTGTGCCGGTCACGAGGCTCTTTCCTTCATGGATGGATTCTCTGGCTATAACCAAATTCAAATCCACCCAGCCGATCAATACAAAACCGCATCCATAACCCCGTGGGGTATGTTTTCATATCGTGTCATGCCCTTCGGCCTCAAAAATGCCGATGCAACTTTCCAGCGGGCCATGACATACATCTTTCATGATCTGGCTGCAATCATCCTCGCTTACTTGGATGACCTCACCGCTCGATCCAAGACGTGCACCCAACACCTCGATGATTTACGAGTCATCTTTCAACGGTGTCGTCAGTACAACATCCGCTTGAATCCCCTCAAGTGTGTGTTCTGCGTCACCGCAGGGCGCCTCCTTGGTTTCATAATTTCCCAAAGCGGTATCACCGTGGACCCCCTCAAAGTCCAAGCTATCACGAAAATTCCACCTCCTCGGAACTTGCGACAACTACAGAGTCTACAGGGCAAAGCTAACTTTCTGAGGCGCTTTGTTCCTGATTACGCTATACGCACACATGGTTTCCTTCGCTTACTACACCACGACATCCCTTTTCATTAGGACAACTATGACCAACAGTCGTTTGACGATCTGAAGGAAGCACTTTCAAATGCACCTTTGATTAGTGCACCTGACTACAATCGTGACTACATCCTCTACGTATCAGCATCAGCTATATCAGTATTCGGCGTCCTCGTCCAGCTCAGAGATGACAATCGTGAAAACGTGATTTACTACGTCAGTAAGAACCTCTCAGGCCCACCCCTGAAGTACAAACATGAAGAGAAACTTGCTCTCACAGTTGTCCTCGTAGTTCAGAAACTGCGCCACTACATTCTGCTTCGCACCACCAAGGTCGTCATAGATTCCAACCCTATGCAATAGTTGCTCAGTCATCGCCAAGTCAAGGACAAATTCGCTCGATGGATCATTATCCTTCAAGAATACGACCTTGAGTTCTCAACACCAAAGAGTAAGAAGGCCCTCGTTCTCGCTGAACTTGTCACGGCCCTTCCCTATGACACACCTAGCACCCCCGTCAATATTGACTTTCCTGACGAACATCTCTTTTGCATCGCTTCAGATGATCCTTGGTATGGCGACCTTCTCGTCTACCTACGAACTCAAAAGTTCGGAAATCACCTATCATGAGATGATCGTCGGCGCATCCGCCATAAAGCACCTCATTATATCCTCATCGGTGACATCCTATATCGGCAGTGCGTCGACACCATTCTTCGTCGCTGCCTGACTATTGACGAGGCCGACAGAGTCTTAAACGACTGCCACAGCGGCACCTGTGGGGGCCATATTTCGGGCATCGCCACAGCTCAAAAGATTATCCGGGCTGGATACTTTTGGCCTACCCTGTTTCATGATTGCATTCATACCGTGAAACGATGTGAGCAATGTCAGCTCTATGCCAACAAAGCCCGCGCTCCCCCCGCTCTTCTACACCCAGTCATCACTGCAGGCCCCTTTTGCAAATGGGGCATTGACTTTATGACTTGTAATCCCCCCTCCAGCAATGGTCACAAATACATTGTTGTCGCTGTTGATTACTTCACCAAATGGGCTGAAGCTATGCCCACCTTCAACAACACCGCTGACACGGCARCGYGTTTTTTYTTCAACCACGTCATATCCCGGTTCGGAATACCACTCCAACTCGTTTTCGATCATGGGAAACATTTTGAGAATGAGATCTTCGTCGAACTCTCATCTCGGTTAGGCTTCTCTCATGAGTTTGCCTCACCATACTATCCTCAGTCAAACAGACAAGTCGAGGCAGTGAACAAAGTCCTCAAGACCATGTTACAATGCACGGTTAATAAACATAAAACCAACTGGCATCATATGTTATTTTCTGCGCTATGGGCTTATCGAACGGCAGTGAAGACCGCCACAGGTTTCACACCATTTCATCTAGTCCATGGGATCGAGGCAACTCTTCCCATCGAGTGCGAAATTCCCACCCTTCGCACCGCAATCGAGCTTTTACCTGACACTGCTCCAATGGAGCAGTGCTTGCTGAACTTGGAGTCTCTAGATGAAGATCGTCGATCCTCATTACAGAACAACGAGGCAGCTAAAAAACGATCCAAAGCTACCTTTGATCGCCATGTCAACCTTCGATCATTTCGCGAAGGTGACCTTGTCCTCGCCTACGATATCGCTCATGACACCTTTGGTCACGGTAAATTCGAATCCCTCTGGCATGGCCCTTACATCATCCAACATTGCCTCACCAAAGGCGCATACATCTTGGCCTCCCCCGAAGGCCTCACGCTCAAAGAACCCGTCAATGGGTTATACCTCAAGAAATTTTATGCTTAAACGTAGTCAAGCTACTTTAGGTTATTTTTCTTTTCTAGCATTTTTAATCTTTTTTCCCTCATATAAACTATCCTTTGTGCTATTGACAGATGACTCCTCCACTAGCTTACCACATTGGTTACGCCGACGACACCATCCGTTGGACACAAAATCTCGCTTCGACTGCTTGGGCTCTCTACACCCCTTCACATGAAATGCTACATTCCAGCGACATCTGTTTAGGACCAGTAACCAATAACCAAGCCGAATACACTGCTGTCATTGGCCTCTTGACTGACGCCCAGCATCATCATATTCATCACCTTAGCGTTTTCCTCGACTCTCAATTGGTCATTCTCCAACTCAACAATGTGTACCGTGTACGCGATCCGTGCCTCTTTCGCAAATACCTACAGGTTAGATTATTATCTCGACATTTTGATTCTCTTACATTTACACATATTCCAAGAGAATTGAATCAAACAATAGATGAAATAGCTAACATGGTGCTCGATTGGCATATATCACATCAAGCTACACCTACATAAACATCACATATATCCTGTCACAGCATATAGATAGAATCAACATCATCAACATCAACACAAAACAACATATGTAAAACACATTTGGATCCAAAAAAAAAAAACATGTATACTCATATATATATATGGGCCTCCTCGGCCATCTGAATGTTTACATATACAAAAATACATTGGCCCATAGGCCTGTGCCACATCATGGTACAAAAATCGGCTCACCAACCTATCAAAACTATATACAAATACAATCAGGGGGCCTCTATCACACCCCCAGCTGCCCCTCCCTCAGGAGGAGGTGGTGGCCCACCTCTACCTGCCCCAAGCAGTGGAGGTGGCGCACCTACAGGACCCTCCTGCCCCGGTGGCAGGAATCCACTAGTCATGGCGGCGAGCACAGCTACTCGTCGCATAATGGACCGCCATGGTGGCAGTAACCTGATACACTACTCCAGGAACTCCTCGTTCTGGATTCGAATCCACATGCTCTCAGGCACGTCCCGAAACACCATCTCAAACCGATGGAGTATATCATCCAACTCCTCTCCGGCTGTCGCCGGAGGGGCATGATATGGCCCCGCACCAGGGTCATCAAATCGGTGCCTCCTCGTCGGTCTCGCAACATCTGCAGGTCGCCCCACAGCCTCATCCCGTCCGCGTCTCTCTCCACATGGCGGTCTCCCCTATGGCTGTACCGGCGGTCTGTACAACTCCACCTCACGCCCGTGAGGTGCCAAATCTGCACATGCACCAAACAAGCAACAACAGATGGTATCAGTGTCTATACATCAAACATATGCACTGGTCTATCAAAATCACAACATAAGTCAAAACATATATAAATACACAGCATACCTCTGTGATCAAAAACCTCCCCAGGAGGAAGTACCATGTCCAGTTCCCCCCCGAAGTCTACCCCAGCATAGGGGAACTGAAGAATAACATGCGGCATCTGCCGCCATATCTGCGCTGCCTGCGCAGTAAAGTAGTGCCCGCCTTCGCCACCACCGTGGCGAACCAAAATCTGTGACCACCGCTTCAAGCACAGATCTCGTGCCCCTGGTACCTCTAGTAGCACCCTTGGGCGCAGCATCGACACCCTCTCCAATAAAAAGGCCACCAGGATGGAGCCAAAAGTGAACTCCCCCGCACCTCTAGATCGACAGTGGTCCAACTGCGCGATCATCTGCGCATGTAGGGTCAGACCCCAGGCGAACCACTCACGGCCCACCACTACCCTCTCCATCAGAATCAACTCGCCACCACTAATTCGGTGGGGCGCTCGGGATCCATACACGCGCACTATCATCGCTGCTATGCAACGATGCAGCAGGGCATCTATCCCACTTATGCTCACTGATGACCCAGTCATATAGTGCTCGCCTGAGCAGTATCGCCCGATGACATCCCGCAGAGGTGTATCTCTCGGCAGCACCGGATATGCCGGCAACAGTGTTCCCCGGAAGGGGAGCCCCATCAAAAAGTAGATGTCCTCCACCGCAGTGAAGGCAATCTGCTCTCCTCGCACGAGGAAGCAGTGTTGATCTGGGCTCCACATCTCGATCAGAAATTGGAGCAAATACTTCTGCGCCCATATCAAAGGGCACTCAAAAAACTTTAGCAACCCACTAGCTGCTAAAGAGGCTCGAACTGCAGGCCTGGCATCGGCCACAACATCTCGTAGCTGTGACCAGTCTCTCTCACACCACCACACATCCATGATCACTTCTCACCACCTGCACACAACCAAGAGTCCTATATTATCTTAGGCAATCACCCAATACATCAAATAAGCTAATTTTTCACCCTGAAACCTTGCCTCAAAGGCACGGTTTTACCACACACAGGCGCGCACACATGCACACCTGTTCACTATACAGGCGCACATGTGTGTGCACCTGTTTTTCCCACAGGCGCGCTTATGAGCGCGCCTGTTCACCATATAGGGGCATTCTAGGGCGCGCCTATCCAACCCACAGGCGTGCTCTCGGGCGTGCCTGTTCACCCCACAGGCGCGCACTCATGCGTGCCTGTCTACCCTACAGGCACGCCCCTAGGACGCGCCTTAATTTCCTTCCCACGCGCACACATGCGCACTTTTTCAGTGTACAAGTGCGCACTCATTCACGCCTTCCACTGAATCGCCCGTGCGTGTGGGCCCATCCTCTACCCAAAAACCCCCTAAAACTCCCGTACCACCCCTCGTACCTACCCTGCCCAAAAAGTGGAAACCTATAGCTATGCAAGATGTTCAGACCACTAACCTGAAACTCGCACGTTGTGGATCAGGTACCTCGTGCTCTCGAAATCATGTAATCTCCTCTGACTCTGCTCGAAAACTCACTGAAGCAGCAGGTACAAATGAGTTGGCAATGTGGGCCCTACAGCTATATATAGGCCTTTTACCAAACTTCCACTCACCATTCCGGGAGCCCATGGCGTCCATTTTTTGAACTGTCTTCAGCCACGGGATCAGCGTCCCGCCACCTACATCATGACTCTCCCTAGGCCACTTTTCATCCTAAGCCCCCGGGGTGCCTTTTTTTCATATCATGGCCAGGTACGCATGCGCATTGTCACATTTATCTAATACATGTTCATATTTGTTATTTTCTTTAGATATTGTTCACTTCAGGTATTTGGTTGTTCTGTGTGCAGGTACTTGATCATCACCCCTCAACAGCATTCCTTCAGGTATATACTCAGCACTGGCATGTAGTCTCTCCCGCTGTATTGCATTTACACTCCAGTCACACCCTCTGATATTGGCCTTTAGGATACCCATTCTCGGCTCTACAGTACTCACACCTCCATTTGCATCATCGATACTGTAACCCGGTAGCATTCTCACCCACATGAGTTGTCTCATTCATAGCACCTCTTTGCACTTTTGACACTCATGTTGTTCTTCATTACCCTTTAGGGATGGGAGTCCCGGTATTCTTTCATCATGTTGCGAATTAACCACATACTTCTTCTCCTCATTTTTCTAGCTTCCCATATGGACTCCCAACACATCGCTTTATGGTTATGTTATTTTTTACCTTCACCTCCGCAGGATCATGAACCCACCATTTCATTCACCATCAGTTTGCCCATCTGTGAACCTCTCTTCGTTTCACCTACCTCATACAGAAACTCGCCAATGGGGCCCCCACCCTTCACCAGTTTTCCCAGAAATTTCTGCCCTCTCTGGGGCACCCGTTTCTGTATTTGTACATCTTTCCCAAATTTATTCATTATTTATTGTACAAACCCCTTTATTTTCTGTCACCGTTGGCAACCTGCTTTCCTTTTGGCCACATGCAACCCATGTCACCCTTGGTTGGAGCATTGCTTCTCATTTTACCCCCGCCGGCATCGTCTATATCTTCATAGTACTACCCAGGTCACTTACCTTTATCCTCTGAATTTGTTCACCTTGTCCCGCCTCTGGCACAACTTATCCCTAATATTGTCGTCCCCCTCTCACTCGATCTTGTCACACGGTTGTGGCCACGCCTTCTATCATGCACCCTCCAACCAAGGGCAGTCTGGAGTCTTCCCACTTTTTGACTTCGTCCATATACCTTTTCCACTTCCTCATCACAGTAGATTCCACGAAGCCTTTTTGCTTCTGGAAGTCGCATCCTCCTTTTGTCGACATCAACCCACTTTTGCAAAAGGGTGACAGTATCTTGACTCTCATTTCCCATTTAATGAGAGATCTCGGATGGCACAGGGGGAACCACCATTTCTCCCTGATGTCGTTGACCCCCATAACATTCGACGCCAACACTTTCTCATGTTGCGGTGGGTCTTACTTTGCGACTATTGCAGTTTTTCTTATCCATTGCCGAAGACCTCTGAACTTGGTAGGGCCACCAATGCCCACATCACCGTCGCTGGTTACTTCCACGACCATTACCGCTGGTTCAGAGTATGCTCCATTGCAGAATTGTCTTCCACCTTTATCATTCCGCCCCCGAGGGTGCTGCAGTTGTCTACATCAAAATTTCAGAGTTACATTAAATGAGCATGGGGCATGCCTGCCTCGTTTGTACACACTTGTATATTGATACACACCTTGTGGACATTCGGGATCTACAGGTTCCTTTCTTCTCCAAAGGATCGCTCTACGCGGTCTCTTTCTTGCTCTCCCTTACAACACCATCCTCAACAAAAGAAACATTGATGGATTTTGGCTATACGTTTTGATCCTAACCTCATCCATCAGGGGGCATCTGTTATCACTGAAATTTCGTCTGCATGGGGCGGCAAGAACTCCACATCATCAAAACAAGACTGGAGTCATTCATGGCACAGGATTAATGCCACAGCATTGCAAAAAGGGTCAAAAACTATACCAAATGACCAAAAATTTGAAGGGCGCTTTACATTATCTGAGTGCGCGTGCGTATGCGCGTAATAGCATCGTACAAAGCGCGCATATGTGCACAAGGCACGACTGTTGGGATAAAAACCCGCGCGCCTGCTAAACGGTGCATTTATTGAAATTGGTCGACCTCCCAACCACTAATGGATCAACTCCCAAGTCGATTTGACACCAAATCCGAGCTCAATCCTCATGGTGGGATGGTCAAAGACCTAATTGTGCCCTAAAGAGCCTCTTTTCACATTCAAAAGAGGTCACATAATAACCCAATGATTGGCTATAAAAAGCCATGAATGACCACCATTTTCTCAAGGAAATCTTTGTATTGTTATGCTGTTGAGATTGCTAAGGACTCATTCTTTGGCAATACACATCACAAGCT
>JASDQU010680330.1:25159-40377 GCA_032191745.1 Picea mariana | reverse complement strand
GTTTGAAAGTACTTTAGTGGGAACTAGAGGCCAATTTGGATGATGTAGCACTATGTCATTTGTGAGATTCGTTAAATTTGGCATGTTCAACATTGCAAGAAAAGGAAATTTTATGTGGGTGAAAGAGTTCCAACTTTCGAGAGCTTGTCTTGTCATTTAGTTGTTACTCACAAAATAATTACCTAGGATGTAACCACTACTAGGTATAAATGAAGAGTTTGTTTGGAAACCAAGGTTTTGAGGGAAGCCTACAAAGATTTGAACATATGGTGTAAAGTGTCCACTCATCATATTACCCATTTTTGGGAAGAATGTGCTTACCATAGATATGTTAGAATTTGGATTAGCTATGCTTCCCAAGGATGGAATAGTTACAAGGATGTTCCCCCCTCCAAATGAAAAGGAAATGAAGGGGGTAAATGATCTCCCCACATACATGTTAACATTAGGAAATACATATGGTGTAATGGATACAACACCGGGCATTCATATAGATGGTATCCCAAATGAGAAAACATCACTATAATAACTAGAGAGTTGATTCCCTATACCACTATTTGGAGTTATAATGGGAGGGAAGGTACTTCCACTTGAAATTCCAAAAGTGGATGCGAATGTACTTATCACATGGATACCCACAATGGGAGGATTTATTCCTCCACTAGAAAAACTAGATGTGGGGATTTGGGCGCCCCCAACTCCTGAAGTACCACCGATGATTTTCATAATGGACCACTAGTATAAAGGATTTGTGTGTGAAATATGACTTCTGTTATCAAAGTTGCAATCATGAAAAAGAGATGAGAATTGAGACTTAGTGAGGGCTGAATTAAAATTCACTAGAATTAGATCGATAATATAATCAATCTCGATAGGCCTGATATTGTCTTGTGGAAGAGGGGATGGAAACATTATAGGTATAGGTATGTGACTATCCAAATCCCTAAGGTACCCTTCAACTGATAGCTCTTTCGAACTATGGCATTCTTTCACTAGATCTTCCCTTACAAGACTGTTCAATGTATCTTGAATCTCTTGATCAACTAGCTCATGTACAAGGGAGTCCATATTATCCATCCTTCACCTTTTAGGAGGTGGCTCTACACTCTCAGGATAAATACCTATAGTCCATCTAGACCGATGAAGTGGTTGGTCCACCACTTTTAATAAAAAAACCCAAAAGTGATAAGACAAGAACAACCTAAAGCTATCTTAAAAACAATCGAGAATAACTCAACTAAAAAAAGTACCTAATGTTTGAATCAACAAGAAAAAACACTCTTCCAAGGATTTTCTAAGGGTGGTATTGAGCGTTGAACACGCCCTAAAATCCTTATGAAAGTTTATCACTTTTTGGGTACCAATTGTTTTCTTTTACTGTCTGAATTGAGTTCACTATGGGGGGATGGTTTATTTTGTTTTCATTACTCTTATCGATCAAGTCAAATTTGTTTGAATTTGTTAAATCAAACCTTGTGTCTAAAAAGAACTTGGAATTCTAACTAAGAATCTACAGCTAACATTGTGACTAACACGCTTGTGTTCGACGTCGAAAAAATGCAAGTAGATAATTGGCCACATAGTTACACTAATTATTGATCGTCGATGCACCATCGACATCAGTAGAAGGCGGAGTTGGTTTGCATGAGTTATTCTCCACGAGTTTTCAGGAAATAGTCGATCCCCAGGAAATTGACAAAAGCCATGAAAACCCCTCGATAGTCGATGAACGATGCACTTTCTCAGGGTCAGGGAAATCTAAAAGGGTTAAAATATTGATTTTTTCTCTGTTAAACATATCGTCGATCATCGACCCCTAATACACTTTCGGCATTGGGAAATTTTCGAGAAGGTCAATCTGGGAGAACTTGGGTAATCTTATTGTCGATCGTCGATCCTTGAGACTTTTCAGGATCAACAAGATATGATCAGGCTTTAGAATGTTTGTCTTAAGAAAAGTCCCAATTCCAAATAACATGGGTAAATGAAGACGTCGGTCTTGAGTGCCATGTGTCTTTGTCACATAAGGGTGTCGTATGACCTAGTTTCGTCTTGAGTCATATTAAAGTTCCCTATGTCCTAGTCACACCTCTGGTTCCACCTTGCCACATCATCTGAGTCAGAGCTTTTGCAAGGATATTTCAATGACAAATGTTTAAAGAGAAACCCTAACCCCAAACCACCATTTAGATTAAAAAAACGATGGGTTGTTTTTAGCACAAGATACGATCAGATTCTGTAATTTATTTGGATAGTTAATGTTTCACCCCACATTCATTGCTACTTCATGTGATGATTGAACGATAGGAATTTGAAATCACAGATAGGCCACATTATAGCTCGCTCTCGTGCCATCGACTTATGATCGAATTTAATTTTAAAAGTAATGAGGATCTGGTGATAGATTTTGTAGAAACACACTCATATTATGAATTGAATGGATGATGTGACAAGGTAAGATCATCCCCGTTTAAATCACTAGAATGACTTCGAACACTTTCATTCTACGCACAAGTTCAAATTTCATAGCATCTGAAGAAGAAAAACAAGCTTCTCGAGATTGTGTTGATTCTCAGATTATCAAAACCAAGTTAAAAAATCAACAGAGGTATGTGTTAACGTTTATCAATTTGACAGTCGTGATTTTTTATATATGCATTTGATTTCCTGCACAGTCTCTAACCATGTTCTAGCTGTAGGGAAAATGCCCCCAAGAAATCCAACGACCACAGGCTCGTCGAGAGAACCTAAGATAAAGGAGGCAGAAATAGGTGAATGTTCTTCTCCTGGTACTGCGAGGCGATTGGAGTACACTCCTAGGGCGGAGCTGGTCATTAAAACCTCAATGAAGAAATGTTTTATTCAACCTCCGGTCTTCAGCGATATAGAATCAAACAATGGATCCAAATTAATGCTCCCATAGTGGGGAGACCTATTCAATAGAATCATCTGGGAGGAATACCCAAATGTAAGTTTTAAACCTGTGAAGTAACACAATGCATATATATTCTTAAGAAAAATATAAATTAATCAATGGCTCATAAACATAGTACACTGAGATTTATACCGAAAACCCTTAACCGGGAGAAAACCTTTCAACTCTTCATTGTATTAATTTCACCATTCACCATACAATATATATACAATGTTTTTTAGGTATTTCGTAGATACCAAAACCCTAATCCATTAATCTGAGATTGTGAGATGTAGTTTTTGAATCTGACGCACCCACCCACACACATGAAAAGAATATAACACATACCCAACATTCTCCCACTTGTTGTTTTCTTTGCATCCAGGGGTCCACAAGATTATATAGTCAACAATCCAGGGCAACAATGCCCATTGTTACTTTTCTGTGCTCACAGACTTCGTCAATGAATCTGCAACATTATTCAAAGTGTCAACTTTTTCTAGCAACACCTTATTTTTTTCAACCATGTCTCTCACAAAGTGATACTAGACATCAATATGCTTTGTCTTCGAATGATAAGTTGGGTTCTTTACCAGGAAGATTTCACTCCGAMTTCAAAAATCTAATCTCACTGCTTGTTGTACCAACCCAATACCTGAACACAATCTATGTAACTATATTGCTTCCTTTCTTGCATGACTGGCTGCCATGTATTCAACTTCTGTAGTTGAGAGTGCCACTACAAACTGTCTTTTACTCATCTAACTAATTTCTCTTCCAAATAGGTTAAACACATACCCACTTGTATATCTTCCGTGATCCAGATCTCCAGCCCATTCTGCATCAACAAATCCATGTATGTCCACCACTTTGTCCAATCCTGATCTTCCTTGGTATCACAATCGATAATTGGTAGTGCCACGCAAATACCTGAAGACCCTCTTTACTGTTGTCCAATACTCCTTCCCTGGTTTTGACATATACCTGCTCAAAACTCCTACTTCATGTGAAATGTCCAGTCTAGTATAGACCATTGCATACATTAAAATGCCAACTGCAGTGGCATACAGAACATGGGACATGTCTTTTTCTTCTTCTTATGTCTTGGGACACTGATCTGTAGATAAATTTACACCTAAAGGAATATGAAGCTTGATTGGTTTACTTTCATGCATATTAAACCTCTGCAATATCGTCTCAACATATTTTCTCTGATTCAACTAGAGTTTCATGTTTGCACGATCTCTTTTCATCTCAATTCCCAGAATGAAGTTAGCAATACCGAGATCCTTCATGTCAAATTTGGAGGATAGATGTGATTTCACCTCCTTGATAACATCCATGTTATTTCCTAATAACAACATGTCATCAACATACAACACTACATAAATGAAGTGATTACCAACCTGCTTTGAATATACACAGTGATTATCCCTGCTTCTCACAAATCCCAATCCAAGGATGCATGTGTCAAACTTTTGGTACCACATCCTAGGTGATTGCTTTAGACCATATAGTGAATTCTTTAGCTTACAGACCAACTCTTTCTTTCCCTTCACTACAAATCCTTCTGGCTACTTCATGTAGATTACTTCTTCTAGATCCCCATGTAGGAATGTTGTATTCACATCCATCTATTCCACTTTAAGATCAAAAGCAACATCAATATATAAAATAAATCTAATAGATGTTAACTTGGCAACAGGAGAAAAAATCTCACCAAAGTCAATTCCCTCTACCCGGAAATAGCCTTTTGCTACTAACCGAGCTTTGTATTTCTCCACTTCACCTTGTGCATTAAACTTCTTCTTAAACAACCATTTGCTACCAACATATTTTCTTCTAGATGGAAACTCAACTATATCCCATGCCTCATTCTTATCCAAGGCATCCATTTCTTCAACCATGGCCTTATTCCATAGTTTACTATCCTCTGAATTCACTACTTCCCTGACAGTTCCGGGATCATCAGCAATAATGATAAAGAAAAATTGGAACGGAAATCAAGTGGACTATACCTTTCTAGTTTCCTTCTTTCTCTCACTAATCTCCTCAATACCGGGGTATACATTTCTTCTTCTTCTTCATCTTCTTCAGATGATTCATATTTTGCATCATCCAACTCAATCTCTATTTTCTCAGGTTCTTCTTMTTTCCTTGGTAGGAATTTATGTTTGGAAACATATTTTACCTCTCTAAAAACAACATCCCAACTGTAAACAATCTTCTTAGTTTCTGGATTCCAAAGATTATAACCTTTCACACCATCTTTATAACCAATAAAGATACACTTTTCAACTTTATTATCCAACTTAATCATATTTTCCTTTGTAACATGTACATAAGCATCACAACCAAACAATCTAAGATGTTCAAGAGAGGGTTTCTTTCCATTCCATACCTCGTGTGGAGTTTTATCATCCAACGCTGATGAGGGTGATTGATTGACCAGGTAACATGTTGTATCCACTGCCTCTACCCACAATTCCTATCCTAACTCAGCACCTTTGAGCATGCTCCTTTCTTTTTCCATCAGTTTCCTGTTCATCCTTTCTACAACTCCATTATGTTGAGGAGTGTATGGAGTAGTCTTCTGCCTTGCTATACCACACTTCTTACACAATTCTTCGAATTCATTTCAGCAGAATTCTCCACCATTATCTGTTCTCAATACCTTTATTTTCTTCTCTGTATGATTTTCTACCAGAGCCTTAAACTCTTTAAATTTATCAAATACCTCATATTTCTTTCTAAGAAAATAAATCCATGTGTTCCTTGAGAAATCATCTATGGATGAAACATAATACACAGACTTACCTAGTGATGGCACATGCACAGGTCCAAACACATCACGGTGTATCAAATCTAAGATCCCCTTTGATCTTGTAGCACTAGATGGGAATCTTACTTGATTTTGTTTACCATATATGCAATGTTCATAGAAATAAAAATCTAGAGTGCGCTTAGACATACCTTCAATCATACCTTTACCATGTAGTGTTCGAAGGCCCTTTTCTCCAATATTCCCCAGTCTTTGATGCCACAACATGGTGTTCTTTCCAAGGACAATATTGGTCTTATCTTCTTTATTTGTCTTCTCTTAGACAACAAAACTATAACAACCATTAGTATAAGTTCTTCCCAACAACTTGTACATAGTTCCACACCGAACTACCCTCATCAACACCATTGCTCCTCATACCATGTTGCAAGTGCCCTTTCCAAATACAGTATCCACTACTGCATCATCCAACTTGCTTACATATATTAATCTCTTGGCTAGTTTTGGAATGTGAAGAACCCCAAGGAGAGTTCTAATCCTTCCATCTTTTAGCAACAACTTAACCCTTCTACGTCCTGCGATTTTGGTTGTTGAGTCATCTCCTAGGAATACATCACCACCATCGTATTTTTCATATTCAGATAACCACTCCCTGTGAGGAGTCATATGGTATGATGCACCCAAGTAGATCAATCATACATCACAGTTTGCATGTGTACCTATAGATTCCAGGTAAACACCACCTCCTTCTTTAGTGGAGGTTTTCACCTCTGTGGAAGAGGTACTATCAGATCCCTTTGGTTTATCAACCTTCTTAGACTTGCAATTTTTCTTATAATGCCCTGTTTTACCACACTTCCAGCATTTCCTCAAATATTTTCCTAGAGACTTAGATATACCTGTATATTTAGGTCTCCCCCCCGAAGACTTACCAGGATTACTATCTTGGGTACAACCTCTTACAAATAAATCATATGTGCTATGACCATCCATGATTTTCCATATTATCTCTTCAAATAACAAGGATGCAACTACATCCTCATACTTCAATGTAGATTGAGTGGTACTACCAATTTCTACAGCCAGATTATCCCAAGAGTTTGGAAAATAACATAACAAAGTAATACACTTAACTTCTTCTGCAATCGTAATATTAACATAGAAAAATTGACTTACCAGAGTATTAAAGGCATTTAGATGTTCTGTCACAGAATCTCCATCTTCCATCCTAAGATGATACAACTTCTTTCGAAGAAACAACTTGTTTACCAGGGACTTTGATTGATACAAATTCCCTAACTTATCCCATAGTTCCTTTGTTGTAGATTCTCCCGAGACGTTCAATGACACTGAATTTGCCAGGCAGAGTCGAATAGTACTCCTTTCTCTTCTGTCCAACTTCTCCCAATATTCCTTCAACATACCAGTAGGTGGTGCACTAGTAGTTTGTGTACTAGTAGGTTGTGTACCAGTCGACTGTGTGCTAGTAGGATGTGTACCAATAGGTTGTGTACCAGGATCCACAACAATCCATTGTTCTTTGTCTACAAGAAGGTCCTCCATCTTGAGCTTCCATAGCTCAAATTTTTTACCATTGAACTTCTCTATCTCGATTCTAGAAGAGCTCGCCATTCCTCTTTCTACACTCAAATCACCACTGCAAAAGCTACCACTAAACCTAGGTTTATCACAGACCCAAGATAAACTTGATCTATCAAGATCAAGCCAAACCCTCAACAACAAAGGATTCCCTCTGAAGCCAAAAATGAACTCTGATACCACATGTAAGTTTTAAACCTGTGAAATAACACAATGCATATATATTCTTAAGAAAAACAAAAATTAATTAATGGCTCATACACATAGTACACAGAGATTTATACTAGAAACCCTTAACCGGAGAAAACCTTTCAACTCTTCATTGTATTAATTTCACCATTCACAATACAATATGTATACAATGTTTTTTAGGTACTCCATAGATACCAAAACCCTCATCCATTAATCTAGGATTAATTTAGAAAACTGCTAAAAATAACATAATCCACTAAAAATAGAAAATACCGCCCAAAACAATTTCGGGGTTCTGCACATAACTAGGGGGGCCATACCTGCCCCCCCCCCCTAGGATGCCCCTAGGAAGCGATCATCATATACAATTTTCAAATCTGACACGCCCACACACACACATGCAAAGAATATAACACACACAATGAACCARATGTAAGGGCGCTTGATGACCAGGTGTTCCCAAATATCCAATGGTCATACTTACACATGGTATCCTGCATAAATATGGTTTTCCCATGCATGGAGGTTTTGAAGTGGCTAATCAACCATACAGACATGCATAAATTCTTGATCAACGATGAGAATGGAAGGTGTGTTGGATTTTTCCTCTTGATAGAAGTCCAAAAGTACTACAAACTCAGAGACCCAGAGGAGTAGTTGAACACAGACTTCATGGTGAAGTTCTATGAATTTCAAAACACTAGCCGGTTGATGGCCTCATGGTTGAAGGAGGACAAGAATTTTACAAACCGGAGCAATAGATGGTATGGGACAGTTAACTTGAAGGAGCCATACATCTACTTGGTGGCTCTCATCTGTTGACTGTATGGAGATAAGGACTGCTCCAAGTTTTTGGAAGCATGGATGCCCCTGGAATACACTGTGGTGATCTCCAGGAGCAGCTTCAATCAGGGAAGCAATTGAGCATCTGTGTATAGCAACCTTAGATGTCGAAAGAGGGGTAAGCACCCACTTTCCACATGGCCTTGTACGTGCTCGATGTTATCTGTGCGAGAAATGACTTCACCGACATGAATTTAATATGGCATGTTGTGGAGGTCCCTGTTCATGTTTACTTCAGCATACTATGGGATAACAGGTACAAAAAATCCTATGCCCTTATTTGTGATGAATTCATCGCCCGAATTTATTTTATTGTATTTAAAAAGGAATACTCGAGACTTTTGCAACAATCAAGAAAATAGTAGCAAAGGCAGGCCACTGGTATTTATATGAAGACACAACCTATATCAGGGTGTTCGGGGCCACCAGATCACTGCATTTACTCCCTACTCACATCTCAAACTGACTCATTATGGGAGAAATCTACTATCAGACTATCCTGCAGGGCTATAATGCCACACTAGTCAAGGACAAGAAGGGGGATTTCATACCCTACAACTTCCATGTGGGGTTTTATTTGGTAAAGGACACTGCTCAAGCTAAACAAGAAGGGCTGAGTCAACTTGAATTTAGGTTCTCGACAGGCCAATTTCGCAAGCATGACCCTAAAGGCCTAGTCCTCCAACATGCTTCACAAGTATCATCCTATTGGCCATACGCACATGAACAATTTGAGGATGAAATTTTCACAGAATGCACTCAGGACTGGAAAGAGGTAGTACAGAGGATGGCCAACCTTACCATGACCAGGCTCAAGGCTATGAGCATGAATGAACAAGTGGAGACAATAGAGAAGTCATCTCAAGAGGACCTCGGAGTTAGGGAATAATCAGATTAGCAAAGACTACAGAGGCACAAAGAAGAGGATTTCTCTTGATCGAAGGGGCACAAAGAATCATTGATTAGTTACAGAATGACCTGGATCTTGTAGAGATGTTGAGGATCCCCATTGATGACCCAATCGCAAGAAGAGGAGAGCCAAGTGGCTTAGAGCCAACACAACTTGAAGAAATTACTGGGCCAACAAACCCTGAAGTTCCATCACCACAAATCAGATCACCAGGGGGAATTTCAACCCAGGCTGAGATATCAAGGACACTAGGAAGGACAAGTGTACCAAACCCCTTGTTTGACTTAATAACCATCTATGATGACGAGGAGATTTTGGAGGTTTCCATGGTGACTCCAGTACCAACTACAGAGGAAAAGGAATCGGAGAAAACATCTACCCCAGGTCTTGATGCTCCAATTCAAAACCTTCCGCAGAGTGACCATGAGGTCGAAAGTGTCTTAGACACTGAGCCACTTGACTTGCCGGGAACCCCAATGGACAACTTGAGGGATGATCTGGGATCAAGTGGTTATAAGGAGGAATTTCCACAACAAGAAATCATCACATCGACAACCAATTACCAAGTAAGTACCATACCTATCCCCGACTCTTCAATTTCAGTTGATACCTCACCAACCGATGCACAGAAAATGGAGGTCGAGCCATAGGAACACATAGAATAAGTTCAGGAACCAATCCTGGAACAAATACATATAGCCGGGAGCCTAGGAGATACTCTAACCTGTGGAGAACAAAAAATCCCCGAACTTGTTGATGAGTTCATCAACATACAATAGATCACCTATGACAGAAAGAGAAAAGCCATCATGAAGAGGACCACTAAGAAGATAAGGTCCATGCTAGATAGATAGATTCGCATCACTACGGAGGAGAAGTTGTTGAGCACTAAACACACCAAGACATCCAAGCTTATCAGTGGAGGGATGAAAAGGAGCTGGCCACCGCGCTAAAGGAGTTGGAGGATCTACGCCATTTGGAGAAATTCTATAAAGACTCAATGTAGGCCATGGTGTTCCTGTAGGCCATGGTGTTCCTGATGAGTGAGTTCCAGGACACTTATACAAAATTCACAAGTGAACGACAACTTTTCACCGTAGGCATAGCTGATTTCTAAGAGGATACCCTTATGGCGCTAGGGACCTACAAAGACGTGAAAAGGTGGTATGAAAAAACTCATCAAGCAGTAGAAATGATCAATTACATCAGCACAGTACAAAACGGTTGAGATGTTGAAGAGCATGGTATTCGGGTGCTAAGGTATAGCAACATAGATCAAATCAGGAAAGCGACCAAATACTGGGTAAAAATGGCCCATGAACATCAGCGGGAGATTCGGGAGAAGTGGGCTAAGTGCGAAAAGAGATGGGAAAATATTAATTGGGAGATGAAAGGAATRGGCCTCCTAGAATTCGACTCACTCGAAGACTTTATCGACCTGCATGACATAGTCAAGCGACATGCAGAACAATACTTGGCATGGACAAAAGAGATCGCAAAGGTGGTGAGCATGGCTCTAGGTCAAGTACAACCATTCATGGAGCATTCGATTAAGGCTCGAGAAGTTCTACAGTGGTTGAGTGTTAAAATAATCAAGTACAGAGAACAACAGTAGAAGTGAAAGAAATTATTTCAGCTCCGATGGACCAGCACAGGTTCCTGTATTCCAACACATGTGAGGCACTCTTTGTCAAATGGTTGGAATATGAGAAGAGTCATCCACTTCAGTAAAACCATTATATGATTCTTAAAGAACAGAGAGATTGAAGAACCACGTGGCGATTTTTTTTTTACTTAACTTGCACTTGTAATAGCTATTTTTAGTTAATGATTCATTATAAATACAAGGATTGACCTTTTAGCAATGGTCGATGGTTTTGGAATTGTAAAGAACTATTTCTGAACTAACTTAATTGAGAAGTCTTGTTTAGGATCGGAGAAAAAATACCATTTTTTTGTTATCAAAGGTGTTATATGATTGGATTGAGGAAGTACTTCCAACTTTATTTCAGTAATTAATGTTTTAACGAGTAAGAGTTTCTGAATCTATTGATAAGTTATTTGTATCAATATTTTTTGCAGTTCTTGTTCTTAATGATGGAAAGAAAATCGTTGTGTTAATGTGTGATTAATGATTAGAGCTAAGGGAACTATTTTTATTTCCATCATCTTATTACAGACGTATTTTCTTCACGATAGTTGTATCTCAGTCAATAATTGAAATACCATCAAGTTAATGTATTATTACTAGGCTTGTAACATGTGTGAATATCTTTGTCTGCATGCTTGAGCACGAGGGCTATCCCAAGCTCAACCTTCTTCAGTAGTTAATAATCCCTTCCACTAGTTGGTTTATACCAACACAAATCGTTTTATCAGACTCATATTATAAAAGAAAAGAAAAAAAGAGAATGTTTAAAGTGAAGAAGGAACTTTCATAGGAAAGTATCCTGGTAATCACCACGTAAAGCTCATCGATAAATTGGCTAGATTGAAATATATGGAGAACCATTCCACCATCAAATGTTGTCGAGTCTAATTGGGCCTCTGTGGTGGGTTTTGTTCCTTCTATTGAGTTAAAGGGATATAGGACCCCTCAACAAGTGGTTAGGACCACATCTAAATTGGTGAAGAGTATATCAAAGATCCTTCCAAAATTTGTCTTTGGATGATTAGGGCCCAATACTAGCTAATGAAGTTGTGGGAGATAGTTACAATAACCTTCATGCAATAATCACCTAAGGTGCAAGTACCCTTTGTCATGATATTTAAACACTTAGGATTTAGTTAAGATTAACTTGATTTAATGTGTCATTAGGTTAAAGTGTGTTTATTAGTGTGTTTCCTTAGTATGCATTTGTAATTTGATGGTCACTATATGTTCTCGACATAGTGATCTAATGACTCATATTCTCTTTGATTTTAATGACTACATTGATATGTGGATTAGAACCCAATTGGTCCATAATCTCTATTTAAAGAGCATGGAGGGTCATTTGCTAATGACTGATTGTGAGAAACTCTCTTGTAAATCTCTTTGTAATATTTTCTTTTGCATTAATAAATTTATCAAAGTGKCCATGTTGGCTAGGGACATGGATGTTTTCCCATAGGGGTTTTACCACATAAAAACATTGATGTGTTGATATTTCATCTGGTTGTGCGAGTGGTTACTTAAGGTTTTTGTCCTCCATTGGAATATCTGTGTTTTCAAACATGGTATCGAAGAGCATTTGAAGACCCACTCTGGTTGTAGATCGATGTCTTGAAGCCATATTGCGACATATCTATTTTTCTCCATTTCTATACATTTTTGGGTCATGAGGACTATTTCATTGCGTCTGAAGTGCTTCTTTCAGCTAGAAACTCTTTGTTGGCACCCTAAAGTGCAACATAGGGTACTTTCCTACAAATGGTTGCAAACGCCTTATTATTTAACTATATTTAATAACATACTAATAGGTCAGAACCCTTGTGTGACTTGTGTGACTATGATGAAGAGATGAAACTTATGCTTGATGTGATTATGAGTTGGTTGAGCTGATCTCTATAGTTTATTTTCAGTCAGATTCTCTGACCAAATAATTAATCAAATGATGTTATGGGAGATATGATTTAAAAGGGAATGGTGTTGTTTTTATATAACACTCACAAGTATTATTATGTTACATGTATTTTGAAGAAGGACCTCAACTCCATGTTTAATTTATATGTGTGGTATGGTGATTTTATGCCACAAGGATTACCCACATTGTTTGAATTGGAAGTAAGTTTGAAACATGGTATCCCTAGCAAGTATTTGATATATCTCACATTGGAATTTTTAAACAAGGGTTGGTGCATTTGTTAAATTGGAGACTTAGGGAAATTGTGGTGTATTCAAATTGCATTAAATTGATTTCGATTTAGTGCTTGATGTGATGTATGTTATCTTCCTCATACTGTCTCTGGATGAATGTAGATACAACATGAAGTAAATGCACGCTTCTCTAACCCTCCTCAAGCCCGCCACCCTAGTCATTTTGCATTTGCTCTTGTTGATTGTTGTTGCTTCGTTTTGTTCACCTGTGGAAGAGGTATACAAGCTTGGTTGTTTCTCCTTAGAAAGTTTTACACAGGTATGTGTTTCTTGCTACTCCATCCATGAATATTTCTCTGTTCTCTTTAATTAAGTCAACAATTGGCTCTTGAGTTTGCTTGTTGTCTATGCATTTCCAAATTTTATAATATATAGACTTTTTGACTGTGTATGGATTGATGTTTAAGTGTTGGTATATGTGGCATTGTATTTGAACCATGCGCATTGAAAAGTTGTGTGGATGTTCTTACTATATGTGGTATTCTTTCTTTACTTGTGGGAAGAATATGATTTGGGACTCTCAGGCCTGTCTTGCCCTTGGTTTCTTGTTTTGGGTTTCTTCCCTAAGCATATCACTTCTCCTTACCTATGGGTTATATGGGCACTCTTCATGTCATTTAAGTTATTATTCTTCATGCCCATTGTGCCCGCGTCCTTGTAAAAACTCCGTGAATATAAATGTGAAGTTTTGTAGAAGTATTAAGTTTCTTGTGCTCCTTTTGGATAAACCCTCAATTTGGTCAGATCATCCCCCTCACCACATTACTCTTCATTTTTATGTATTGAACATTATGTATTGGAAATTATTGTGGAAGTGGCCAACCCATAATTTAATAAAGACAATGTTCATGCTCATTTTTGGTCATGTGTTTAGTCGATTATTTGTTGTGAAAAAATGGAAATAATGTTAAGCCCACTCACGTGTCTGGTAATACAGTCTATCCTGTGGATATATTGGGGTGATGACATCATTTCAAAATCATTATTTAAGGGATACGACCTACTGTGTGTTCGATTGCAGAGTCAAATGGTAGCATTTTGTGGAAAGTTGATCGAGATCATTAGTTTCATTTTTATTTTTCTATCAGAGTCATTTTGTATGGTTTCCATCAGACACCTCTAAATATGACTTTGGTCCATACCCTTGCAGGGGTTTGTAAAGAGAAATACACTTTTTGTATCTCAGAATGAAATAAAATCAGATTATTGTTTTGTCTCATACATGTGATTTCATGACTTGGTTCTTCCTTTTGCTTTTGTCTCCATGTTTACTTTATTGTAAAATCTGTATACATTCTTGTATCTTTGTTTAAATTTTATTTTTACATTGAAACATATGCAAATCATAAAATCATCCTTAATACTTGTAATTAATACTTATGGATTTAGTGGATGTTTTGAGTCTATAAACCTCGAGCGACATTCCCAACTATCTTGTCTTAGCTAGGCAAGATCCGAAAATGATTGAGTGAGGTACTCCATAACCTTTCCTCAACATTTATTTGGTGACTATACTGGGGATATCTTCCATCTCTCTTTGGTTGATTATATTCACAATTATCTTTGAATCTTTCTAGTTTTTTTTCGAATGGTCTTTGATTGATTTTTCTCAAGACAATACCTTATACAAGGTATCCTGATATTGAACATGGTCTTAAAGATCAGAATAGAATTTCCTTGACCTTATTCAATACTATTCTAGAAACGGCTAATACCCGGGTTGAGATTGAACGCTCTTGGGAAGTAGTTGAACAAGATATAAGTATTCGTGAATGTTGGGAAGCTAGGTAAAGGCATCCTAGAAATCAGCATTAACCTCCCTTTTCCTTAGTCTTTGGTCTTCTTTTTTTCATGTCCTCAAATCCTCGCATTTCTATAAGAAGAAGAGGATTGTCCCCTGAAGATACTCATATCATTGAAATAGGAATAAGGAAAGGCATTTTTTCGACCCAAGAAAGCACTCTAAGGAGGACTTTGTCTGATTCTACTAGATCACCCTTTTCCCCCTTAACCATCACTTTCAAAATGGCATCTGCAGGTGGTGCTAGTGGTGCTGGAGATGCTTCATCATCTCAACCTTTCGCCTCATAAATAATTGGTAGTCTATATAGTCATCAAG